>CATIWF010167055.1:0-13321 GCA_949630135.1 Balakata baccata
GGTAGTTCCATCAAACGACAGTTTGCCTTATGAAATAAGGTTAGGTAAGAAGAAGATTATGACACAACACTATGAATAATGTTTTAGGCCACTTAAAGCAACTTGCTTCTTTGGGTATTTTTTGCCTTTTCGGGCTACTTAGTGAAGTCTTACTTGCCTTAAGTGATATGATATCATGACAGTCAATCTAAACGGCTTACTAAATATGCCTCAATTACAATGGAGCAATTTTTCACTGGAAACGTATAAAAACCAATTTTTTTTAGAACATTTTGTAAAAATTGGCTATTCAACTCAAGACCTCTCACTGTTTCCATGATTAATTTATAATTTGAATGTAAACCCATTTATTTACAGATTGCCAGCATTAAAAAAAAAAACTGAATTTTATTTTAGAAAGGGAATCTAAGTTTCCTTTAAATTATAATCTCTCTTAGTTAGAGTCATTCTTTAGTAAGATTATATGAATGAATGTGTAAACCAAAATATGTTATTGCCACGGAGGCATGTACAATTATAGGGGATTAGGCAAAATATGCTGAAATGTTCAGTACTGATTCTTATAGTATTGTTCGGGGTATGAATAAGTTAATTTTTGTAAATATCTATTTATCAAGCTGTCCTATAACAAAACTTTATAAAAAAATATTTCGAGAAATTTATCAAAATGGAATTAGGTTTCAATCGGTGAATCACTGTTTTACTACCAATAACAAGTTTAATATTGAACGAAATACTCATTGAAAATTATGATAAGGATTACTCTATTAATTGTAGATGTGTCAAAACGGGTTAACGTATCGTGTCGACCCACTCGAATAATATGATTAAGATCAATACAAAAACAATCCATCGGATTGACATGAACACAATACGAAAATTAAATAGGTTACATGAATACGACATGTGTAACATGTTTAACTTTTGTGTCATATATTAATCATAAAATCCAATACGAACACAACATAATTATATTTTTTTTGGGTCATTTGACACAATACAATACAATCTGACACGACACGATCCGACATGACATGATTATATCTTTTTAGGTCATTTAACACGATTGACGTAATACGAAAATATTATTTAAATATTATTTTTTGTAAAATAACACTATTAATCTTGATATTTCAGTAAATATGAACATATTATAAACGAGTTGAATTGAATTGACACGACACGATATGAAAAAATTAAACGGATTGTAATAAGTTCGTTTATCAACCTATGACACGATACAATTAAGTCATGTCATAAATAAATCGACTTATTTATAATACAAACTTGTATAATCTCAAAATTAATTTTAGCTATTTCGTATATCAGATTCACATGTCATGACCCCACATCCCTAATCAACCTTGGTTTACTTCAAGGATCCCTCCTAAAACATTATCTTTTAGACCCGATTAGTGCAGAGGTGGATAATGATCTTAACCAAGTTAGCAAGATTTATCATACAGTGGGTAAGAACTGATGAAACGGCCCGGCGTCTCAGCTCTCTCTTTAGTCATGAGGTCGTTGGCCCAACGACTCATTGACCCAAATTAATTAAGTGTAACCTAAATGAGAATTAGATGGCCAAAATTAACCTCTTAATTAATTAATTAACTAAACTAATTATCTAATTGGCTATCAAGGATTGCATGAAGCTACACGTTAACTGTTTCTTGAACTATAAGCATATTACTTGCATGAAGGACCTACTTAGCTGTAAATATTCATTCTTGTAGGAAAATTAGTCGTAAATTCAAATGGGTAGTTAGGATTAATACTTCTTTTGAGAAAATTAAATATTAATTCGTTTGCTTGTAATTATAAATCTCATGGGTGCCATTTCTGTTCATGCTGATCAGGGCTTTAATTTCTGGTGGCAGAAATGGCTTCATTGCTGTTATTAATAGAAGCTTTACTGATATGCAAGCAGAATGATGATCCTTTAGAAATGAAGGAAATCTCAATCACGAGCACAAATAACTGGACAGCTGCTGCCTCTACTAGTAATAATGCGAGCCTTCATCAGCTGGATATGGACACCAGCAGCTGGAAGATAGCTAAGTTCTGCAATACTATTTTGCTTTAATTAATCTTTATCATTGCTACATACAAAGGCAAGTATTACCCAAGAAAGATTGGGATTTATGGGCTAAATAAGCGAAGAATGCAAGCCTACGTCTGCTTGAGATTGCAGCAATAGGCATATTAGTCTTTATAAGCCCAAACTTCAAAGAGTAAGATGGCCCAATGTGTTATTTGAATTGCATTTCAATATTAATTTTTTTTCAAAGTTTTGATTATTGAGCTTAAATTGTTGTGCAAGTTGAAGCTTCTGGAGGCATGCTTGGCTCTTGATCATTACAGAAATAAATTTTTTCAACACATTAATGGGTAAGTTTAATGAAGAAGCCAAGCATCTCCATCAACATAATAAGTCCCAATAAAAGGAAGAGCCTCTTCATCTGTCAGAATTCTTGCCCATGGCACTCTTGCTGTGAAGTTTGCTCCGGGCCCTGTACACTTGTATTCTCCATAAAATACACTCCTGCAGATTTTTTTTTTAAAAGATTATTTACCATTATAAAATGTAAAAAAAAAAAGAAAGTTAATTAAAAAGAGTAGTGAGTGATTAAATAAAACATACGTGTCACGGTTGTGTTGACCCCAATCATTCCAACCTTGTGGGAGGACAAGCTTGTCCATGTAAGTGTAAGAAAAAACAACCCTTGAGAAATCACCCCATGCTCTTCCTAAATACACCATTCCACTCCCCGTCACAACACAATTCTTGAACGAAAACCCACTTTCCATTGTCGAATTGCTGCGTTTTTGTGCTGTAATTGATGCCACTTTCTTTGCTATTGAGTTCAAATGACAATTCTGCAGTCCACAGATTACAACTAATTAAGGTTTAAATCATATATATAATTAAAAATGATTGAAAATAATAATAATTACCTCGTAAAGGGACCTGCCGGAGCCAAAAATGAAATCAACGGAACCTTGAATGAAGCAATTATGGAAATAGTGAAGGCCTTTATGATCATAGAGAGTGTCTTGATTCCCATAGAAACTGCAATTGTAAAATGAGGCTTTGGTCCCTGATATTCGAAGTGCCACTCCTTGTTCTCCTTTCCTTCCAACCTCATGCGGAGCTGTGTTCTGCAATATTTTAATTTCTCTTTTTAAATTATTTCACTTTTTTTTTTCCTTTTTTCCAAATTTATCTTATGCAGGATAAGACCCGTGAACATGCATGTACTCTATAATTTATTGTTTGGAGTATTTGGAATACTGGAATCTCTCTGTGACTTTGCAACCAACCTTGTCATATATATATATATATAAGTGAAAATATTCTGTACATATGTCCTATCATTATTAACAAATTAAAATTCTTTTTTTTTTTTTTTAATTTTTTGTCAAACAAGTGAGAAATATAATTCAATTTTTTTAATAAAAAATTGAGGTCAGAAATCACATCACATCATCTTAACACAATAACTGTAACGTTTGTATCACAAGCTTGAACTCAAAATCTTATTAAAATGAAAATAAAAGATTACAAGAATCACTACCTCTAATATCATCTCAAAGCAAAGATTCACAAAAATTCGGTTCAAATGTTCACTGATGATTGCTCGTGGAATTTGCTCCATAGAATTAAAATTAAATTTAAGAATTTTAAACAATTAAAATTTAATTAAGGCACACAATTAATGTATGTAAGAAATTATTAAATTCTTATTATTATTGCCGGTTAAAAATATTATATATACAAAAATTTATAATTTAGGGTACCAAAATTTTGATTTGTTGCTCTTTAATATCAAAATTTTCATAAATATTACAATTTCATATCTAAGTCAAAATTTAAATTAAGCAAATGATGTGTCAGCGTGTCATGTCATCAGATCAATATGCTCTGTCAGCCGGTCATTATGTTATGTCAATTTTTTTATTAGAATTTTGACTTGGGTGTCAAATTACAATATTTATAAAAACTTTGGTATCAAATTATAACAAATCAAAATTTTGGTACCATTTTACAATTAAATAATAAATTTGGGTACCAATAATATTTTTAACCCTTATTATTGCTAATACTTCAACATATATCTTGCATGAAATGAGAAAATTAAGGAATTTATCAATAAATATGGAATTCCTTCTTTTTTGGAGGAAAACGATACTTTGGTTTAATAACCAACATTTTAGTAATTAACACTAGAATTAAGCAATTTCTTTGAAAATTAAGGAAATATACCTCAAGTTTAATGTTGATGGCTACAAAATAATTAGCATCAACAGCAATAGTTGCACTCTGAAATGTGTTTAATGCCTTGCCATCTTTTCCAAAAACTGATGCAGTATCGTTCCCAGTAATCACAGGCGGATCACTTGAATCCCCCAGAAACGTGATGAAGGGTAGTGTTCTCGGGATTGCAATTTTCTCCCTCAAACCACATAACAAATTAAGTTAATTAGTTATTCCTTAATTAATCTCAATTATCCGGGCAATATATACTTAATAATCTGGCTCCAAACAATCGAAGAATTAATCAATCCAACGATACAAACATACCTATAAACTCCTGGTTTGATTGCTATTATAACTCTCCTAGCATTGTGAGGAGGAATGCTACTTATAGCTTCTCCTACAGTCTTGAAATCAGCAGTCCCATTTTGGCTAACTGTTACTGTGACATTGTTCAACTCTGCTATTCTCAGCTTGTCATCCGCAACTTTGCCAGCAGCTTCCAAGGTAGATCTTCTCCTATGATAATTAATATTCCATGATACCCATTTGTTGAAATATGTTTCTGAGTCTGAAGTTGAAGCAGAGGATGTTAATAAACAAGAAGTTGATAATGAGAGAAGGAAAAGGAGAAGGGAGAGGAAAGAGTAATTTGAAGCCATATCAGAAACTTGGGTTTGTTGTAGGAATATAAAATATCAATGGCAGCATAGTGGGATAGGGTGTGGGAATTGGCATCGTACATAATGCATTTATTACTATATTAGCCTCCTGCTTATGTGGCATTGTGAGCAGAATGCCCCCAGATAAAAAATAAATGGGACTAATTGGTTGAGATGTTTCAGTACTTTTCTCTTTTAAGTAATGTATCGAATTCGAGCATCCCATAATAAGCTAACAGTTAGTTCAAGTAAAATTAGTACAAGTCTATGAGTTTTTTTTAGGACCGTTTGATAATGGAAAAAAAAAATGGAAAGGGCTGGAGTCTGGAACTACAATAGGTTAAAGCAGTTAAGGCGGAGAGAGGAACAGAATGCAGGAATAGCTGTATTCCAATTTCCAAACTGAAACTTTGGCCATTCATTCTCTTGATAAATGCCTGTGGATGTAGTGCTATCCAGAAAATTGATCCAATTTCAACCTAATCTATACCATTTTTGCTTGCCGCACTTCAGTGGTGGGGGCGAGGAGACGACACCTCCTTCATAAACCTTTGTGCCTTCAATAATGTTAAGTCTGAGCCTAACAAGCTACTTTCACTCAAAATTCCCAACCGGGATTATATCATTAAAGGCCATTTTATCTTAAAAATACTATTTTAATTTATCCTTTTTGTCCCATTTACTATAAAAAAAAATCTTAGTGAATCAAGATTTTTTTGAAAAAAAAAAAGTTTTTAAATATAAAATGGAACAAGCAAATTTAAAAGTTAATGCTAATTTAATAAAAATTTAATTTCAAAATAAAATATGTTTGCTTTAGAAGCTAAATTGATATGAAAATCATATAATTCGATTCACATAATTTCTGTAGGCCCATGCAGCAGTTATCCTATTATTAGAAAACCTAAATTCGAAATTGGGCCACCTTAAAACGAAGATCTTGAGACTAATTATTAAAACTTCGAATTGCGTTTAGGTGGAAATTACAACTATATAATTTCTCAATGCTCCTTTTTTTAAAAAAAAATAATAATAAAAAAGGTAAATTGATAAATAACCATTTACCCCTTTTATTTTCCTTCCAATTGAAAAGAAACATAAGCAATTATCTCAACTTATTTCTTTTAACTTCTCAAATTAATCTTTTATATATATATCTCCTTTTCTTTACGTAATTTCTTCCAGTCCAAACATATCCTAGATAAACAATCATCGCACGCAAATTAAGGGGAAAAAATATATATATATATATATTCATTAAATATTGTGTTCTTATTTTTTTATCCATCTATATTTTACCATTCAAAGGGCTTTGATTGGTATTATATTTGAAAAAAATATTTTTTTGCCAAAAATATTTTTAAATTTTGAAAACTATTTTTAGGTATAAATAATTAAATAGATAATTTATCAGTTTATAAAAAAATTAAAAATATCAGTCAATAAAAATAAAACAAATTCAAAATTTATTTTTAGAACACTTAATGTCAATCTTAAACATTCCAAAAATAGACTAATTTAAATTCATATTTAGTTGATTTATTAAAAATAATTTCAAAAAAGTTAATTTATACTCGTAATTTAAATTTAAAATTTTTTATTAATAATTAAAAAATATTACCAATTGCTCTCACTTGTAAGGATATATTGTGCGCTTAAAAAAAAGAAAGAAAGAAAGAAAGAATTCCCGGTAAACGTACGTAAGCAATGACTCTTTCAATTTTTTTTCCTTTTCCTATTTATTGAAAGTGGGAACTTGAAACGACAAAAAAAATAAAATAAAAAAATCCAATGATCCCACTAAATCGTTTACTTTGAGTTTACTAAGGTTTTATTTGATAGGGCTTCTATCGTGGATACAATGTAAATTACACAAGATGCTTTAGAATTATTAGATTATTAATTTTTAATTTCAACAATTTATTATCAACGGATGAGATTAAAAATTTATAATCCAATGGTTTTAAGGTACCGGGTGTAAATTACACCGGGTGCACCATAGAATTCTTCTTTATTTGATATTGTGTTCGAAAAAAACGCTTTTTAAAGATAAATTTGTATTTTTTTTTAGTTTTGAAAACTGTTTTTGGTAAAAACAGGTAAGTAGATATTTTTTCCAAAAATATATTCGAAAAAAATTGTTTATAAAAAATTAAAAAAATTCCAAAATTGCTTTTAAAACCCTTATCAGCGATCTGAAACACCCTTAAGCAAATAACTGTTTGCAACAATAAAATTATATTTTTATGATTTATTTATTTTCTTTTGGTGAATTAAATTTTTTAATATAAATTCAGTTTATATTTTTATTTATAAAATAGAATATCAACAGTATTTTTTATAATTAAAAGGTAAAAATTAATTTTTCTAATATAATAATGCATTATTAAATCGTTTGATGAATATATAAATTTAATTTAGACAAGAAATAAAAGAGAAGAGTCTCCAACAATAGTTGGACCCAACAACCTTTTCGGCTGCTAATTATACAGTTAATCTCTAATCAATCGCTTGTTTTTGTCTCCCACTTAAGACAGAGTCATACAACATGACAATTACGGAATTAACATGCCAAACTTGTATCAAAAATTAATCTCTTATTCAAAAATCTAATTAATACTCATTTGATATGAAATGAAAAGACATTACATATGACTTAATGCAATTAAATTATTTTATGCTTTTTTTTTTATAAGCAATATTCTTTTATGCTTGATTTAGTATTTCTCCTTTAAAACAACAATAACATATGTAAAATAATTAATATAAACATTTAACAATATATATATATATATATACACCGAATATTAACGTGGATAAAGTATAATCCATAATATTTTTTTCACAACCAACTGATCTCTATAAATTTATGGACTTTGACTAATTCTATTCGAGTTATTTGTTGGCTTATTATGGAATTGAGTTATTTCAACATAAATTTTTTCTACACATAAACATTTGAATTCAAAATTTTAGTTCAAAAAGAAAAAATGTCAAACCAGCTTATCCAACTATGCATTGGTTATAGTATTACTCATCTTCTTGTAGCGTTTACATTGAGAATTGAGGGTTAGCATTATGAATTTGTAACGCAGCCGTTTCAACACTTGCGGCAACTAGTGCTTTGGTCCAATTCCAAGATAATTAAATATAGAATCATTATAAATTCATTGTCTTACCAATTATAATTACCGGTGATTAAACTCTGAAATTTATCCTTTTCCTTCAAGTATTTCAATGGTATGCGTTGGCATAAGTCAACATTTTAAACTCCGTACTAGTAATCGGCTTAAGTCCCAAAGAGCAGTCCAAGCTGACATGTATAGATAGAAATCTCCCATTTTACTCTTTCTGCTATTTACATATAATTCTTTGACATGATGAAAAGCCCTTATTTCTATTACGCTCAGCATGTGCAAGATGGCACTCCCATGATTAGCTGCCATCGTAAACTCGCCCAACAGTAGCTGCCATCATTCCAATTCCATATCTCACTATTAATTACCACTAAAATTTTTTTTAATGATGCTTTAGAGGATGCACCGATAAATTCCAGCCGCTAAAAATTTTTGACTTGGAAATTGCAAACAATGCGTAAAACATGAATCCCGCATACAGTTTTTTCCCCCCCTCTTTTTTGAGGCTATATATCCCCACAAGCACGTTCCTGCAGTGATAAACATTAAACGCAGATGAAACATGTTCATCTTTTCCTTTACTCTTTGATAACTCATTTGATGATTACACAATAATCTTTTTTATATTTATTAAAAAAAAATTCATAGATCGAATCAATAACTTACATAATTTAATTTTTTACATTATACTATATTATTGATTGGATTTATGAATAATTTATTAGTATATATATATATGAGAAAATTCAAGGTTTAATATGTAATAAAAATTAAAAGTGTTAGCTATTGTTTTTGTATACGTCAAATTTCTCTACTAGACCCCACGGAATCGCCGCCTGATTGTCCATTGCCTAATTCGTCACGTAAACAAATTCATCACATTAGCTGCTGCTGTAGAAACCAGATATTCTCTTCATTCCACAGATTCTCTATCGATTCTTCGCCGCTCTCCGCCTCCGCTTCCACCTCGCTCCAACCCCACCAGCCTGATTCGTTCCCCGGATTCAAACCTGATCCGTTTTGGACACAGTCCGGCTCTTGATAGTAATACCCACTGCAGCTGGTAGGATTTTGATACTCTGTCGCGTCTGAAACCGGAGAAATTACCTGCGTGTCGAAAGAGTCCGGCGAAGTTACCGATGGCTCCGGTATGATATGCGGGTCATGTATTTGAATAACTTGAGCATCAGGAGCCAGATGTTGATTGTGATCGGTGGTGGGTTGACCCGTGGAAGACCCGGAAGCTGCTTGGATTCGCTCAACTAATCTGGGCATCCAAATATAGCGCATGGCGTCTCTGAATTGCTTGCTGTTAACGTCACATTTAAGCTGTTTTGCTTGTTTTTGTACTCTGGTTCGCCAGTAGTTCTTGATCTCGTTGTCCGTTCTTCCGGGCAAATACTGCGCAATTTTCGACCACCTTAAAGAATTAAAAGGAAAAAAAAAAAAAATCAGTCAGCAAGCAATTAACATGTTAATTAATCATCGGAGATAGTACGTAAAAAATGGAAAGAAGAAGAAGGTAAAAGACCTATTTCCCCAGCGAGAATGGAGTTCGAGAATCAAGAGTTGTTCTTGAAGAGTAATATTTCCACGTCGAACATTTGGGCGCAAGTAATTTAACCATCTCAATCGGCAGCTTTTACCAGTCCGTTTCAGTCCTGCATATATAAATAAAAGTCATGATTCGAGAACAAATTAAGTCCATTAATTACAGTTTTAATAGGATGATCAGCGGTACCTGCAGAGCGAGCAGCGTTATTCCAGCGGCCTTCGCCGTGGATGGTAACGTAGTCGGTCAGTACGGCGTCTTCTACCTCAGTCCATGGACCTTTCCTAATATCACCATCTTCTTCACTTGCAGAACCATAATTTCTCATCAGATGATGATCATCCATTTCTTCTGAATCAAAACAAGGATAAATTAATGGGTATCTACGAGTGGATGAGGAGGAAGAAGATATGGAATGTTTGGATTAGGAGGTTGAGTATGGATTAATATGAATACATATATGTATATATAGTGTGAGGTAAAGATATAGTAACTAATAGACTTAATTATATGTAGCTAAGAACAGAGGGTTGATATAAAAGATTATGGGGGCAGCTTTTGACCCATTGACTTTTCAAACTTTCTAAAACACGCACACTGGCAGAAGACCGACTAGCCAGTGTGTTAAATTATTAAAAACAGGCCAGCACCCATCGGAGTTTGGTCTCACTTTACAAAAAAATAAATATTAACTTATTCCGATTTTTATAATTTAATGAAAATTGAACTGCAGATAAAGTATTTTGCAGCATGTGAAAGATTATGAGAAAAAGAATGACCAATTATGGTTTCAAAACCGGAGTTTCATTTTTTTTTTTTTATTTATTTTCTCCGACCACTATCAACTATATATGAAGAACTCGTGCTTTTATTTTAAAGTTTTTTAATTATTCTTTTTGTTCTCCAAGTCTGAGTCTCAACCACCATGAAGCTATGCCATTGGTCCCAAATTTTTTACATACTTGGACCAAAACAGCCCCCCTCTCCACTCCTCTAGAATGAGAAAAGAATCCCTTTTATTTTCTTTCTTTATTGAACCAAGGGGTTGAGTTGTAATTATATTTTTGTAGTCTCATCGTGGATAATTCTTTTTAGGTTAACTCAATTAAATTCCTTGATTAATTACTTCCTCGGGGAAGAGTACTATAATAAGAGTATATGACTAATTTTCTTCCCTATCTTTTTGTTATTAATATGTTAAATTATTAGCCACGGATCCGATTTAAAAGATTAAATAATTGCCATCCCTTTATTTTTTTTTCCCAGTTGAATTAGATCATATTGTCTTTTAATTAATTTCCGCATATACTAGTTATTTGTCATACTATTTCAAATAAAAAATCACAAAAAAATTGAATTTCTTTCATGCAAAATCAGAACATAAAAAAAATTTCATTTCTAAAAATTTTATATTGCATTTACTTCTCTATGTAAAATTAATTAACACTTTTAATTTCAAATATTAAAATTATTAATTTTAATGATGTCCCTTTGAATGTTTTCAAGCATATATATATGTAAAATTTGATTTTCATTTTCATCTAATACTTAATGTAGGGGTTAGGTGAGAATGTATAGTGTGAGAGAATTAGCATGCGCAAGAAGCAAATTAGTTACTTGTGTTATTTTTTATTCATGTATTTTACACATGGAGAAATTATAAAAAAAAATATATATATAAATTAACCAATTAAAAAGAAAATACTTCTGTGCCCAACTCAAATTCATGCCCAATATTAGGTTAATTTATATGACTTGTGATTGATTTTTTTTATATTATTATATATGATTATTTATTCGATTTGTAAATAAAAATAAGAATCTAATTAAGTAAAATTAAGACTGAATTGGCTAAACATAAAGATCATATGAATTAGTTTCCTTCCTTATTTATATTTAATGAAGAAATATATGTAATATGCTAACCCACTTTAATTGGAACCTAAAAACTAAAAAGTTTGTTAGTGTATTCAAAAGGGGTCTCAACAAGAATAAATTCTTTGTAGGTTAAATTCCTTACTCCTAAGGGGAGACTAGAAGAAAGCAAAGAACAACAAAGACTCTCCGTTTGAGTGTAAATGAAATGATATTGGTCTTTTCTAGCTTAACTAAATATTTTAAATTTAAACATTGAGTAATTAACTACCTTAAAACTTAATTTTTTTTAAGATTCTATCCAACACGAATATAATTAATCTTAATGTATGATTCTAGTTGTTGAACAAGAATAAATGTGGCATGACAAAAAAAAAAAAACAACAACAACAAGAAGACTAGCACACAAATTCCCCTTTTGACACGTAACAACATCGATGTCCCTTTTTAATCTTTTAGATAATCCACTATTATCTACAGTAAAAATCATCACCATTTTATTTAATTTAATCACTATAATAAGAATATAGAAGTTTCATCTAATCTCTAAAAAAGTACAGATTAATTGGGTAACTACGGTGGCTTTATGCTATACTAGAAGAGAAGAAGAATCAGTAGCAAGCTTTGTTGGGCATAGTATGGCCTACCATCGTATGAGATTTGATTCCCTTATCTATATTTTATTTTGAAAGTTATGGTGAAAATGGGTTAATTTCACCTTGATCATTATATTTTTTATAATTTGTACAAAAATAATTTTTTTTTTCTGTAAAAATTGCTTATAGCAATTTTTTTACGGAATTGTTCAAAATATGGCACCCGCAGCAATTTTAATAATTTTCAGTAAAATTATTATCTTCGGCATTTGTCTTCATTCAATATTTATTTTTTTCAAGTCTCAGTTACTCACTAACTATTTCATTAACTGTCGATATTTCAATTTCACTAACAACCAAATTAGCAATCAAATCAAACTTAAACGTACTGTCAAAAAAAACCTTAAAGATCTACAATCATTTGGTTAAAAGTCATGACACAAATTTCATCTTTAATTTAGAAAATACTTAAATTTTCCTCGGATGCTCGCACTTTTTTTTTTCTTTTCTGCAGCAACACAACTATATATATCTCAAGTTATCAACTACGTCAATTATATCTTAAATCAAACAAATGAAATGTTTCTAATTAAGGGAGAACAAAATATGTTAATTTCTTAAGATAATTATTAGAACAATTAATTCCTGCACTGAAAGTATATATATATTAGATACAAATGGGAAAAAGAGGACTGGAACTTAAATAGAGAAATGCATTAAACTTGATGCTATATATATGTCTGTGGGTGCACATTGAAAGTATATATTATTAACTTAGTTTGGCCACATCTTTGAATGAAGAAGACGTTTTGATACTCAAGAAACGCTACTGGATGTATCCAATATATAGTTTTGGCCATAACTTTTGAATACAAAATGCACGTGTCCAATTGGAGTGGAGCATACATCGGAATGTTGGAAAATAGAGAAAACAGGTATCAGGGTATCATTGGGTTGGGGGGTTCGTTTGTGTGGAAGTGGTAGAGTTAGGAAGAAGGACACAATTACATGACAAATACTCAAATTCTAACAGTAAGAAGATCTCAAAATCTCTTTGCTTAACCGCCCAAAATTGCCTTTACTTGTTGGGATTTCCAATTATTCTAAGCTGTCTAACTCAAATTGATTATCACATCATTTTCCTGAAAATGAAATCTATTAATATGTACAGTATTTCCATATACCAGAGGTTACATCTTAATTAGCATCAACAGTCCTACATTTCAAATGCTACAGCATTC
>CATIWF010167056.1:0-11697 GCA_949630135.1 Balakata baccata
GATTATTAAGGTCTGTACATTTTGACTTTGAATCAATCATTATACTGATAGTATTTTTCAGTGTATTAAAAGAAGTGGGTATTAAAACTACCCATATCATCATTTGTTCTTCCATCTTCCAGAAGCTAACCAGACCAGTGGAAAAAATGGAAAAAAAAATATTTCTTTTTTTCCTTTCTTTTAATGAATCAAAAAATTAATAATATTTGAGCTTTGAAGTTAACTTTTTAGTAGGACAACTGCAACCAACTTACATAAGAACATTCTCTAAAGCATAGAAACTTGGATATGTATTTTCCTAATCATAAGAGTGGTAGAGGCTAATGAAAGACCCTAGAATTCCTCTTTGTGTGGGCCATCACTGTTGGCCATTATTTACCAAGTTTAAATACCACTCTATAAAATTTCTCTATTTAGTACAATCATTGAATATATAATCGGATTAATGAGTTGTGGAGCAATGAATATGGAATATAGGCCAGCCATACCTGATTGAGCTCGCTGGATCATAAATCTTAAGATCTTCCCCAAAAGTTGGATCTTCTAATTAATATTTTGAGAGTAACAGCTCCTCTCTATAGATGTACCATAATTGGCTCTTATTGGTGATGAAAGGTACCTCAAAGTTCTCAGTCCAAGCAGTTATGTGCCATTTCTTGGTTACAGAAGACTTTATCAGTAATATTCCTCTTTTTCTCCAAGAAATAATTCAATACTCATCAGAGAGCAGATCATGGATGATAACAACCAATAATGCAATGTAAATGATTGTATTGGTCATGGTGGTAATGATGGTTGACTAACACTACCCTTATTAAACAAGTAAATTATGGTTACTGGCAAATTCTTAGCAGGAGAAAGCTCATTTGGGTTACTGTGCCAGGGCAATTTCTCGCATGAAGATGGTGCAATAAGGCATATCAACATAATCCAGAAAAGCACCAGAGACAACAAACACAACCATAGAAATTGAAAGCATGTTTAAGCTTAAACTTGAATATAAATACAGAACCTTTCTGCTTCAAGTTTACGGTTTATTGAAAGGATTATAACACCAAAAACTTTACTTATAAAACATTCAAATCTCACACTCCAAAATATCAAAGTTGGCAACAAGGTGGAATTCCACTACCGAATATCATTTCCTCCATAACATATTATAATGGTTTTCCCTTCTAGCAAATTTCGACATTTGCATTCAACGTCAGAAATAAAATCCATGAGGTATCAGAGATTTCAGGATTTGCGGTAAGTTTTAAATTCTCACTCAGCTGATGCAGTTGGTTTAACTTGTTCATGTTTGTCAAGCTGGCTGAAGTTCCCCTTCTGCTTGAAAAGTTGGTTATGATGGTGCCTGCAATATAGGCGTTGCTCGTGGGCTACATAATTTGATGGGCTGATTACACATCCTCCGTGGGTGCACCTGAAACAAGCCTTGTGATAAGATGTGCCATCGACTGCCACCTGAAAGAAGCAGAAACTTGAATTATATATATAAATATATATACATATCCAAGTTTATTCTTCCATAACTTCAGAAATATGTTTATAAGCATCTCAAAAAATAAAGTGTAGGGGATATCTTAGGAGAAGAATTATTTTCAACTGGTGCATTACTGCACTTAAGTTTTATTATCTCTAGGCAAAGCTACGTGGCTCGATGATATATATTTTGAAACATAGTTTGTAACAAGTAATTTGTAGGTATCCATGTAGTTTATACTCTTATTAAGATTTGATCAAACTTTAAGTTCCTAGATAGCTTTCGTAGCAATTATTCCATTCACAATACTGATATACTCAAAGAAACTAATAAAAAAATCAACTCCATTCATCTTGAATAACATTACTGCTGAATTTAAATGATTAATATTATGACTTGGTACTGTATACTTCACAACATTTACCTTTTCGAGTGGGTAAACAGTTTTCTGGCAAGCAACACATTTGTCCTGAGTTCCAGCAAACATGGTTGAAACTTTGCTATTGGTATGGACCTGCTCATTACAATATCCGATTTTTAATGATCATATTCTGGACATCAATTCACTTCACATGAAATATCTAAGTTGAGATCATTAATATAATGGAAAACTCTTAACAATTGGATACCTGATCAGAAGATCCATCAACTCTAACAGTTTTTGGAGTGCCTACAAATGAGAAAGGGAAGAAAAGTAGCCCATCAATAAGATGTAAAAGAATTAATTAGTACAGCTTATGCTTTAGCACATCTTAATAACAGTCAATCACCTTCAAAACTTTTATCCAAGCTTCCAGTCATCTTAAATAGCTGATCAAAGTGAGGCTTACAATACAGAACTCCCTCAAAGGAGGAGTAATTACCCAGCTACAAGGGTGTAAAAGAAAATGTCAA
This sequence comes from Balakata baccata, assembly GCA_949630135.1. Lineage (NCBI taxonomy): Eukaryota > Viridiplantae > Streptophyta > Magnoliopsida > Malpighiales > Euphorbiaceae > Balakata > Balakata baccata. The sequence continues at coordinate 2,378 of CATIWF010167056.1, forward strand.
CATCCAACAGAAAACATCAAACAGAACACAATGATCTTAGTACTGCTATAGCGCTATATGAGTATGGACAAGGACAACAAGCTTTCAGAGTAACTTGATCATTATAATAACTAGCCGAAATTGAGGATTATTTAAGATGTCAAGCTCCCTCACATTATCAATAAAAGATTTCACATTCAGTTCCATGTTATGCATACAGTTAGTTACATATAATCAACATGGAGCAATCTGCATAGGAAATGGCTTGCAGCCAGGTACTGCATTTCTAGCGTTTATCTGTTGAGATTCTTCCTTTTCTGACTAGCCTTAGCCTTCTGTGAGCAATTGACATTCGCGACCAACAATGCATTGAGGTTATTTCAACGAGAAAAATATGAAATTTGGTGCAAATAAATTAATAGACTATGGAAAACAAGGAACTCAAATCAAGGAATTGAAATTGGAATGATATAATAATGCCAAGCCAAGAGCAATCTAGGTATTAGAAGATACCAACCGCTACTACTAGCAGATGTTAAGATAATGTCGAGCTGAAATGGGAAAACGTAGCTAGTAACTGAACTACTCTTAAAACATCATCTAGCCTATAATTAGAAGATCTTAAACATGGATGGAAATAAATAAACCCACCTGCTTTGTTTCCATATTAGTTCACAGCAGATGATTTTTATTATAAATTCTATTAATTTTCCGATCCCACCCGCCTGTTGTGGGGGTACAATACAGCAGCAATCACCTAGAGCGTGAAAATAACATATGATTTTCATTATAAACTTTATTAATTTTCCAATTCCACCCACCCGTTGTGAGGGTACAATATAGCGGCAATCACTTGGAGCGTGAAAATATTGTAGACTGTACTGCTCATAAACCATGGTTCCGATAATCATTATAAACTCTATTAAATTTTTCAATTTCACCCACCCATTGTGGGGGTAAGTGGCAATCAACTGGAGCGTGAAAATATAGTAAACCGTACTGTTCGTAAATCATGGCTCTGATACTATATAAAATTCGATAAATCAATGGATTTTGACCTAACTCTTCCCAAAAGTTAGTTTAAAGGTAGAGGATTCTCCAAACCATTATAAAATTTATTAATTTTCCAATCCCACCCAATGTGGGATCCAACAGATTTTCGCAAACAAGAAGATATAAAATTGCCACTAACGTTATTTATTTGATGTTGCAGATCTGTAAACTTAAAACTGATAGCAACCAAATAACAAAGTCCTTGGGATCAAATACCGAAAGAAGTCAGCAAGTTTCCTCTGTTTAACATATTCTTTGTATTTACGTTTTTCCATGGCAAACAAAGTTCTAAAATTTTGAACCATAAATACAGTTCCCAATAACCGTTTCAACTTCGGTAATTTCCAACGTAGTTTTAGTTTCTAATAAAACAGAATCTGCACTTTGTTCTCCATTTTTTTGACTCTTCTCAACTAGCTATTGGCCGACAAAGATAAAAGACAACAAAGCAGGCATTGTTTCTCAATTCTTAAAACTCTTAGCTTAACAAGATTTGAACCCATGATTTTTCTTGCGTGGATCAGGTCCATGAATAATCACAACCTGGCTATATATGCAAATTACATAACTACTTTGCACACATAACATGTGGCAGGTTTTGATTTGATTGGCCCGTAAGCAAGTGTTTCCCTTCCACCCGAGATCTGTCTTCCTGGTATCAACCCCACCTCTCCGTTGATTGGTTGCCTGTGGACCGTACCCCCTTCACCAATAGTCAATTGCAAATTGACATGTTTCACATGTAGATTGCTCTCATTATTATTATTTTTTATATCTATAAACAGACTTATAAACACATCTAACAATCGTTATCTATTTGATATATTATCAAATCAAAACATTCCATTACAAGCAAAATTATGATCATTCATCTAATTAACAACAACCTCACATATCCTTAGTCCCATCCTCAAAAGCAAAAACAGGGCCAAACTAAAAAGACCGTATATTTATATCTTTGAGCATGATTCAAGAGCAAAGCCATCAAAAGAGGATATGAAAGAACAAAATTTCAACAGAATTTCTGTATCTTTGATTCTTCGCAAATATGTAGAAGAAAGAAGAAAAATGTTAAATTCTCACCTTGAGGGTACCCTTACAGTGGTGGCACCTGAAACAAGCTTTGTGATAGACTTTGTTGTCAGCAGTAAGCTGATCCACTAAATACACAGTCTTCTCACATGCCTTACACTTCTGGGTTGTTCCTGCAAATGTTGCCATATTTGATCTCTGTCTATCTCTATCTCTCAATCTGTTTCTTTATCTTTAACACCCAAAGTGTGAACTGAATCAGGACAAACTCTTTAGTCTGTCTCTCTTGCGATGAGTTGATGATAAAAGAAAAGACTTTCAAACTTCTGGCCCTCTGAGATTTACTACAGCTAAAAAGATGAAGAGAGAATTAAACAAAAACCAAAACAAATAAATTTGCCAACAGCACTGAGCACTAATAGTTTAGATACAGTAATTTTAAATATCGTTGTATATTTTATGTATCGCTTGTTATGTAATATTTAATTTCAATGCTACTATAATATAATGTATAACATAAAAATTATTTTACAAATTATATTTTAAAAATTTTTATACCGATTCTCATTACAATATAATACGGGAAATTATTATTTGAAACTATGGGTGGAACTTCAAATTTGCGGTTAATTTAAAAAATAAATTCCAGCTGTCCTTGTCGGGGACATTTTTGTATTTTAGGGGTAGAAAGCAACTAGAATTACCTTACTACCCTCTCTTTGAACACGTGTCATGCTTTTTTCAGTGTGGAATGTAATAAATTTTAGCTTCTTCGGACAAGAACGGCACCTTATCTAGTTTCTGACATGTCGCAGCTCTTACGTTGCAAGAGACATTAGTCCAGTCTCGTGTAAAGCGCGTGCAGCAATATCATTAAACATAATATTCTATTCTATTCCATTACTATTTCTATTATTATTAATTTTTTATTCTATTGCTCTTACTTTTAATTTTAAGGGCAATTTTCAATAAAAACCCTCAACTTTCACTTTTTTTTATGAGAATAATTTTATTTTTTATTTTTTAATTATTAAATATATATACTTTTAATTTCATATTAAATATAGTTTTGAAAAGAATTTAGTTTGATTTGGCGGTAATATAAATTTTTTAATCCAAACGGCTCCCATACTGAAAACATGTTTTTATTGATCTAATTATATCTGCACAGTTATATTATATATATAACTAGTTTTGAGTACATATATTTATATTTATCCAAGTTCAGAGTCATTTGGTATCTAGTTTTATACAGATTTATATATTTTTTTAACTACTGTCACACTATTTCAAAAAAAATCTATCATATTAATTTTAAAAAGGGCAATTTACATAAAAAAATCCTAAACTTTCATTTTTTATCAAAATAATCATATTATTTATTTTTTAACAATTAAATATACATACTTTCAATTTCATATTAAATGTAGCATCAGGAGAAATTTAGTTTTGTTTAGCAATGATGTAACACTCCGAATTTATTTTTTTATCCAGTTTTATAAATAACTCTCATACTAAAAGTATATATGTATTGATATAGTTATATCTGTATAAATATAGCCTGTATACAAATAGTTTTTAACATATATATTTATATCTATATAAACTTAGAGTCATTTGATATTTATGTTCCAAACTTATTTTTTTATCCAGTTTTATAGATGGTTTTTATACTGAAAGTACGTTTGTATTGATATAGTTATATCTGTATAGATATAGCCTGCATACAAATAGTTTTTAGCACATATATTTATATCTATATAAACTTAGAGCCATTTGATATTTATGTGCATATCTATATAATTTTTTTAATTACTGTCACACTATTTTTAAAAAACTATCATATTAATTTTAAAAAATAAATAACACATATACATATTAATACATGTCAATAATGTCAAATTAAAAAAATTAGATTCGAAGTATTATGTTACTGTCAAATCAGATTAAATTCATTTTAATGCCACATTTAATATAAAATTGAAAATATGCATATTTAAAACTTAAAAGAATAAAGAATAAGATTATTTTGATAGAAAAGTGAAAGTTCGTTATTTTTTTTATGAAATTTACCCTTTTGAAAAATAAATCTCATATATATATATATATATATTAATATATGTTATTAGTGTTAAATTAAAAACAAATAGGTTTGAAATGTCATATAATTACCAAATCAAATTAAATTTATCTTGAGGACTACATTTGAAATAAAATTCAAAATTTGTGTATTTAAAAATAAAAAAATAAAAAATATAATTATTTTGATAAAAAAAGTGAAAATTCAGAATTTTTTTTTTATATTTGGCCTAATTTTAAATATTCTATTACTATTAATTTATAATTAAATATCTAATATATTTAATAAAAATTTATATCCATTTTGTATGACATTATGTATGAATAAGATATATCATAGAGAATTTTTCAAAAAAATTACATCTTCCACCAATAGAATTTGATAAGTGAAATTTTGAGTAAATATTTACATAATATTCTTTTTTCCGAAAAATAATTCATCAAAATAATGAGCTACCATTTGTGGTCTATACTACTATATTACCAAAATTTCAAATCATACTTTTTATTGACTTCAATTTTAATTTTAATATATTATACTTTTATTTTTTGTTAAATAAATTGAATTTTATTAGTAAAATTAATTACTGTTAAAATAAATAAATTGTATAAATAAAAAAATTCTGAAAATAAAATTAAAGAAAGCACACGCTATTTTATTTATAAGAAAAATTAGATAAATTACTATAATTCTCTTGAAATTTGGTTAAATATATTAGTTGGTCCCTCTATTTTAGAAAATATATTATGAAGTCCTTTAGGTTTAGTTTAATACACTTTATAGTTATTTTATTAATTTTTTTCATTATATATCAACAAAATATCAAATTTATCCTTTTTTTTTTCTTAAAAAATACCATAAAAATATCAAAAAAAATTTAGTGTTATCAACTTAATACCAAAATATCAAATTTGTCATTTTTTTTAATTATGTATTTTTTAAATTAGCAAAATAACAAATTTATCAAAACATAAATAAAAATACTTTTGATATTTTTTTAATTGACTAACATAATATTCTAGTTGACTAATATAATATTTTAGTAAAAGTAACTGCGAGAACTAACTAGTATATTTAATTAAACCTGAAAAATTTTATAATGTATTTCTAAAAATGAAAGGACTAATTAGTGTATTCAACCAAATTTCAGGAGTGTATAATTTGCCCCATAAAAATTCTAAAACATAACTATCATATTTTAAATATTTTTATATTAATTAAGTTAATTATATATTAAATAAATTAATTTTATGTAAATTTTATTGATAATATTATCTAAGTTATTTAAATTAATTTTATATCAATTTATTTAATTTATTATGTTAATTATTAACTACAAATTAATTAATATTAAGTATATTAATTTATAAAATAAATATTATTTATTTATTTTATTTGAATATATTATAAAATAATAAAAGCAGGATCCTATTTTACTCTCTATTGTATTATAAAAATTCACTTCTTATTTTAATTTGTTTTGAAAATTATATACATTCCAACAATTCTTATTATCTCACTTGTTATTTTAATTCTTTTATTAATAAAATTATCTAAAAAAAATGAAGAAAGAGTAAGAGACAAAAAATAAAAAGAGGTCAAGGATCTCCTTATGGTTCTTAAATTTGATAATGAATAATATAAATTTTAGAAAGAGAGATAAATATGGAAAAATATAGATAACATAAAACTCTTACATATAAGAAAATTGTAAGAAAGGAAATTGAAAGACTGTTAAAACATCCTCAATAGCCTACCTATTTATTTCTTACATATATTTATATAGTTTTATACCATCAAACAAAATCTATGTCTTTTTTCTTATTTATCTTATTTCCTAAAATTTGCATTATCCCTTATTAGATTTAAGAATCACAATGAACTTTTAAGTAATATTTTATTATTTTTCTTTTATTTTTTTATTTATACCATCCAACAACCTCTCTATCTTTCTATTTATTTTTCTCACTTATTAAAATTTACATTATCTTTCATCATGTTTAAAAGTTATAATGAAATTCTAAGTAATATTTTATTATTTATCTTTCTTCTCTTTTATTCTTTTTTTTTATATCTTTTTCCTTCTTTTTTTCTCTCTTATTCTATCTCTTCATTTTTTTTCTAAATAGTTTTATTAATAAAAAATAAAATAAGGAGTAAAACAAGTATAATATTGTTCGAGTGCACACAATTTTTAAAATAAAGTAAAATAGAAAATAAATTTTTTATAATATAATAAAAACTAAAATGAAGAGCATTATTAGAGATATTTTTAGAAGTGCTCTTAAAAATTTTTTATCAAATAAAATTATATCTCTCCTATTTAATTACAAATTTATACACTTGTAATGCATTCACACAATTTTCTTTTGGAAATGTTATATAAGCATTTGCAATTTATCTTGTGAGAGAATAAGGAAGGTTAATTATATATGTAGTCATTGAATTTTGTATTACTTATATTTAAATTATAATTTTTTGTTTTATAACACTAAAATTACTGAATTTTATAAATTGTTGCAAAAAAATAATTGTCAACAAATTTTGACGAATTGTCAGTTGGAAAACTCATTTTTTGGATTTATTGAGTTATAATAGTAGCACAACTCCACCATTAGTTACTTTTAACCATATTTCTTGATAAATTACAGAAAATTATTACTTATAATGGTATCAAAGCACTATCATTAGTTATATCCAACCATAGTTTTTTATAATTTATTAAAAAATGTGACTAAAGATGACTAGTGGTGAAATTTTGATAATATTATAACCCAATAAATCTATAAAAAATAAATTTTTCCGTTGATAACTCGTTAAAATTTATTAGTGATGATTTTTCTGTAATAATTTATAAAATTTAATAATTTTAGTAATATAAAATAAAAATTTATAATATAGGTATAAATAATACAAATTTCAGTAATTAACCAGATAGGATACTCTAATCTCCTCGCCGCAAAGTATGACTGAAGCGTAAAACATGATCTCAGTAAGTTACTAAAAATTAAAAAACTAAAAATAAAAATAAGGCCGAAGTGGAATTTTTCTAATTGTGGGGTCCAATCATCATAATGACGTGGAATTATTATTCTTATTTCTGTTTATTATATTATGTTAGAGACTCAGTGTTTAGAAATAACGTTGAGTATTTTAAAAATAAATTTTAAATTTTTTTATTTAATTAATTGATTTTTTTAATTTTATGTAAATAATTTTTTTAAATTTATTTTTAAAAAAAGTAACTATTTTATCTATTTTTAAATTAAAAAATAGGAGTCTGCTCATGGCCCTTGAGCCGAAAGATAGATTAAGTCTAGTCCTCAAACTCCACCCACTTATCAGAAGCATAGCCACGTTCATTTACCGAGTCATTCATTCCAAGATGGACCACAAGGGAATTGGTTGGAACTCGGCGGTTCGTTCATCTTATCGTTGATTAGAGCTATTTTTGATTATGTAATATTTTTTTCAATAATTATTCCTAATTTTTTCATTTTCATATAAAAATTATTTCTTTTGTGAGTATGTTCGCCTACTTCGCTAAAGACATACTCCCATAAATTTTTGCAATGTTGTTAATTAATTTCATGATAATGATTGTTCCCGAATAGTTTGAAACACAGCTTACAATTTTTATTGTGCTGAGCTCTCCAAAGATCAATTCTTCTCAAAATTTCAAAAGATGCTGAGTTGAAATCCTATTCTAACTAAAAATTCTTGGGAATTATAAATAGAGAAGAGAGGATATACTCATTTCAATAAAAAAAGAAGAAGAGATTTTTTCCGTAAGTAATTGAAGAAATTGAGCATGAGAGCCAAATGAATCGAAAGGTTCATTTTTTGTTCAGAAAGGGATCATGGAAGTTTTGCAATAGATTTTAAATTTTTGAATTTAATTAATTTTTTTTAATTATTTATAAACTGTTTTTTTAAATATATTTATAAAAAAAAATATTTATTTAACTGTTTATATTAAAAAAATAATTTTTAAAACTAAAAAATTTTATGCCAAACGGATCTAAATTCTCTTCTATTATATATATAATGGCAGATCTCGGTAGTGGCAGTTGCCACCACAAAGACAAAAAAAATATTAAATGTTCTATTAATAATAATAATAATAATAAATATAAATATATAAAGTTAAATTTCTAAATATTCAATTTATCAGTATTTGAATCAATTCTAAATATTGATTTTATACATTTCCAATTTTTTTTTTATTTTTTCAATTCATAATCTAGTCGTTTTTAGTTTATAATTTTAATATTTATATTATAGTTAATTTTATTTTTTTTAGTATTCTACTGACTTTTTAAAAAAATATTTATTTTCTTTTGTAGGAAGGAATTTATTTTTAAATATTAGTCATGACAATATTATAAACTTTTTTTAAAATATAAAACTCATTAAGAACAATTTTTTTTTAATTTTTTTATTGTATTAATAAATTGTAATTTAGAATTTTATAAATTATATGATAAATTTTATTTAAAATTATTTTATTTTATAAATTTGCCACTCAACCACTATCAGTTTTTTAAAATTTGTCTCGCGTACCCTATGTTGCATTAAAGGATATTGGAAGTATATATTTACTCATTGACTTAAACTTTCGAATTTTTACCCTCCTAATACTAACTATAGGTCAGTGGAGACAAATAATTCATAGAGTCAGAGCTAATGCAATTTGTATTACAGAGTTATAGACTAATTTAGTTCCCGGGAACTACTCATGTTCAACTTGTGGTATCGGCTTCATTCACCTAACAAACAGAATCACATGGCACCATCTGAAGACACATCTAAATTTAGGAAAACAAGAAGCCAGTGATTTTAGTAGGCTTGCTGGCTAACATTTTTAATGCTGGGACCGACGAAGTTTCTGCAAGTCATGGGTATCCAAAGAACCAACAGAGATGGCAGGAAGAGAATTACAATGTAATAGATTTCCATTACCATGTCTATTGTCACGGAGCCATTACCCTCTCCCCCAAAAGCGCGCTTACAGGGGTGTGCAGCGCACTCGTTTATAAGCCCAGGACCAACCCCAGAGCCAACCGATGTGGAATCCGTGACAGCTCCCACAGCCAATCCGTGATGCCCTCGTCACGGGTGGCCCACGCGACCATTACTCTCTCCGCATTGGGTGTGCAGCGTACACGTGTCCGGT
>CATIWF010167087.1:0-28463 GCA_949630135.1 Balakata baccata
TCTAGCGGCAGCAAGAGTATCAAGAGCAAGATCAACGGCAGAGGTGCAATGCGTGTGCCAACAGCCTCTTTCACCACAATTAGGCCTTGGCTCATGCTTTTGAGGGACAATAGAGACTTGCCCACTATACAAGAACTGTAATAGCAACAAGAACACCTCATATCCCACTGAGTTTACTGGTATAACATTTGGCCTCGAGCCTGGTGATGCTGATGATGATACTGATGATGATGATCCTACTATTCTTGAACCGGATGGGTCTAACCCTGATGGTGGGTCAGGTCCACAAAAGAATTTCCTAAAAAACAGACTTCTTGCTGCTAAAATACATCTGTGAGCATGAACTAATCTTCCTTCTACACTGAAAGTTACATCTGAGAAAGCTTGCCCATTGATTAGAAGGTTGAGATAATCTAAAGATAGAGATCTTAACGAGTCTTCAAGGGTCATGATTTTTCTTTTCTTTTCTTTAAAGAATTTTCCTATTAGGGTTCTTTTAAAGAAAAGAAAGAAGAAGAGATGAAAAAGGGTATTAAGAGGAAAAGGAGAAGGAGATTGAATTCATTTTGCTTTTTCTTTTTTTATTTTTTCTTCTTGGTTCTGTGTTCTTGTTGAAGATGATGATGATAATGGGTAATGAGTTACTGTGTTTTTAGAGAGAGAAAAAGAGAGGGATTCTTTTCTCTCGATGGAGAGGTGTGGTGATAGATATTTTAAGAGGAAGAGAAAGAGAAGAGCAATATGGGTGGCTATTCTGGGCGGCTGAGCTATTTAAAAATAGGATATGAGAAATAAATTAATGAATAAATTAAATTATAAATAATTCATTAGGAGAAGGGGAAAATTAAAAAAAATGAAAAAAATAAAAGGTGAATTAATTTCTTTTTTTTTCCCTTTGTGGAACTAATCAATTCACTTAAATTTATTTGGATATATATGTAATTTTGTGTGAAAATTATATTCTTTATGACTTAATTGTGTTGACTCCTACACAAACATGGGGCCATCCCCATTTAAAAACACTTGTAAGTTAGGATAACCTTTTTTCTGATTATTAATTTAAAGAAAATGAAAAAAACTATATTTGATAAATGAATTGTGGTTCTTTGCGTCTGGCAATTCTTAGACCTTTAAAATTTCTTTCTAGCATTTATTTTTTAATTTAAATGATGTCTAAAAAATTTATACCCAAAGTTATATATTATATGATGCAGTTTCTTTTTTCCATCAGACATAAATGACAAAAAATACTTCTTCAAATATATTAATTATAAAATTTTATATATAATAGATGAAGTAAAGATAATAAGTATATTTTTTTTTAATTAAAAGTTTTCTATTATAATATTTAAATATGAAGCACTTTTAAAATTTAGAAGAAACCATTTATTCCCTGAATGAACCTAATTAATGCTAATTAAAATATCTCAATTGTTGCCGCTAAAAAAGATGTTGAAAATTTCTAAAATTAATTTTTTAATTCTTTTTATTAAATATATGATGGAAATAGAAGAAGATGAAATTTGAACCTACTAAGTAGACCTATACCAAAAGCTTTAAATTTATAAAAACGTAAAACTTTTAAATTTAATTGAGAAAATAGAGACCTTTTTTTTTTCTAATTGATGACCACGCCTAACACTTTTTGTTTACTTTTGTTTTTCCTTTTTTTTTTTTTTAAATATACCTGTGCATTCCTACAGTTAAAAAATAAGCTTCTTTTGGGTGTATATATATATATATATATATATATATATATATGAGTTCTATTATGATATATTTAATTAAGAGGTGTTATGTAGTGGATTTTGTGTAATTTACGCTAAATGTTTTAGAATTATTATATCATTAATTTTTAATATCACTCATTGATTATCAATAGCTGAAATTAAAAGTTGATAATCTAATGATTCTAAGGTTATAGATGTAAATTACGTCATGTACACCACAGAAACTCTCGTTAATTAAATATATCATCTAGATCATTTTATCATTAATTTTAGGGTAAATGGCTAATCCCTAATAGGGTTGAGTATTATTAATTAGCTAATGAACCCTAATTTCAACAACTGGATTTTATATATTAACTATATTTGAAATTATTAATTATAATTAAAAATGTACTCACTAGCTTGATTATTGGGCCTATTGGCAATATAACAACCAACATATAACTAACCATACAAAATTAAAATTTTGACCGTTAGTCTCTAATTGGGGATTATTATATTAATCTCAAGAGAATATTCTTGCGTTGTATTATTGACATCAAATATTAATTGACATGAATACAATAAGAAAACATGTTGATTAGCATAATTTGTTCATCATCATTCTCCTCGAATATCTTGATTAAACTATTTGATTCATTGAATTTCATAAATATATTCAAGTAAAGAAAATGTAAGGATTCACTTTTTTTTTTTGGTAAATTACTATAACACTCATAAAGTTTAATTGAATACACTAGTTGGTTTCTCTAATTAGAAATACATTATAAAATTCCTCAGTTTTGGTTTAATATACTATATAGTTCTTCCATTTTATTTTTATTGTTCGAGACACAAAATATCAAATTTGTCCTTTTTTTTATTTTAAAAAAAGTTAAAAAATTTTAGTGTAATTAACTTGATACAAAAATAACAAATTTGTCCTTATTTAATGTATTTTGTTATGTTAACAAAATATCAAATTTGTCAAAAAAGAAGAAGGATATTTTGTGTACTTTATAGTTGACTAACAGAATATTATAATTAACTAATATAATATTCTATTTGAAAATAATGAAGTTTTTTTAGTTAATTCAACCAAACCTAAGAACTTTATAATGTATTTTAAAAAAATGAAGGATTAATTAATATATTCAACCAAATATCAGAGGTGTTATAATAATTTATTTTTTTTTTGTTTTGCTTATACGTGTATAATTATTTAATTTGGATTAAAAAAAGCATAATCCATAACCAAGCCCTCCAACTTTTATTTTATTTTTTTTATCATAAGATTTTTATACTTCAATGATGTTACAATAAGGCCTCAGACATTTTGTATATTATCGCTGCAATTGAGATCTTTAACTGTTTTTAGTTATATTCAAACTTTTAGCTATTTTATATATAGCATAACACTAGAAGAGATAAAGGCCACTAAGTGATACCTTTTGAAGGACAAAAAGGCATTGAGATTAAAATAAATTTTAATTTTTTTAACTTATTAAATCAAATTTAAATACTCCAATTTTTAACGTACATTTGAAAAAGAAAAGCACTTAATCGAATTAGAAATTAAAATACAAGGAATATTCTAATTTAGCTTGAAATAAATAAATAAATAATTACTCAATTACATTTTTTTAAAACACAGTTGACCCAATAAAATATCTCTGATGGATCATTTGTTTTTAATCTTTCAACTCTATATGTATCTTACATATCTGATGTGCCAAAATATCTAGCTCTCAACTTTTATTGTAATAAATGCTTTAAAATTCCAAAGTAATAATGTTTATGCACTTTCTTTGACCCCTAAAAATGGAAAAAAGAAAAAAAGAAATTCATTATTAAATGATAATTCTTCTTTAAATTTCTTAGCTGTTTTTTTACTGCCTTTTTCTTTTATTTCAGATTTTTAATTGGGTAATAGTATCTCTTGGATAGAGTCAATTGAGCAATCATGTCGACCAGAGGAAGTATTAACTACGTACCTTCTTTGTAGGGCACAAGAGATGAAGAGAATTAACCTGCCCTCTATTTTTATTAAAAATAAATGCATACAAAAGTTTATGTTAGGTTTAATAATGAAAGTTGGGAAAGATACTATCTTTATTCCATATTAGCTCTCATTTTCCTGTGATTTTATAAGAATTAAAAAATTATTAATTAGTTTTAAATTTTTTAAAAAAATAAATTTGTAAGATTTGGAAGACTAAAAATTTTGAAGTCTAACATAATATTAATATTTTTGAATTGATGAGTATAAAAACATGATTATCGATTTTCAGGCCTACTTGCAATTGCATGATTACATAGCATGATTTTTATTTTGTAAGCTTTCAACATAAAAAAAATAGAAGGGAGAGAAAATTTTAAATGATTAAAAACTTCTTTTGGATTCTACATGTATTATTTAACAATAATTTAAATAAAATTAATAAATAATATTATTTATTGATTTATATATTAAAATTAATTAATATATAATTAGTGGTTAATATAATTAATTAAGTATGTATATATAAATTATACAATAAATTAATAATATTAATTATACTATAGACCGATTTAATTGAAGAAATTTGAAACTGTTTTGGAAAAGAGAAAAATAATGATTAATATAATATTTTTTTTATAAATTTTTAATGTTGGATTTTATTTAAGTTTTTTTTATAATTTTTTATGCAATATTTTTTTCATTAATAAAATGTGGTGTGATTTATTTAAATTTTTATAATTAACTTTTACAAAAATTATTAATTTTAATATTAATTAATTTTTAACAATAAAAATAATTTAATATTTTAATTATTAATATTGAATATAATATATTAAAATATTAATTGAATTCTACAAAATTAATGTGAATTGTAGAAATAAAATGTGTATAAAAATATAATTGAAATTTTAGTGAATAATATAAAAGCGACATCGAATTTGAAATTTTGTAAAACACCACAATGGAGATAGTATATAACATGGAAGTTTGGAAATTATAAGCTCAGTGCATGTACAAATTACAAACTGTTCTGTCTTCTCTTCCTCATACATATATATATATATATATATATATATATATATATATATATATATATGCAGGACAACTAAGCTGCATACGAAATGATTACTGTAATTTTTTTAATTAAATTCATCTTACTCATTCTAGATGATATGGCAAATGGTAAAATGTGAACGGTATTAAGATTTGCTTTATTAATGAAAAAGACTTGAGGAAAGAAGATTGACGCATTATGTGAACGGAATAAAGAGTGGATGAGAGGGTGGTGGCGATGGTGGAAGTGGTGGTTGTAGGTGGTGGGTTGTCATTGGAAACCGTGTCGGCCGGGTGAAAGGGGTTCATGTTCAAATATTGGGGCTAGTGCCCAACATGAACTAGTTAATTATAATATTTCTAGGGGACCAGAACTGCACGTGAGACAAGACTAAGGCACGTGCAAAAGCAGAAGAGGAGAAACACTGTTTATGTTGCTGTTAAACCTGTGTTTGTTGGGTAATGGATTGATGTTTTGCAAAGAAAAGGAAAAAAAAAAAAAAGAAAATTTTCTTTTAATTATGTTTATTTTCGAAAAAAAAAAAGGAAAAGAAAAGAAGGCTAAGAAGCTGTTGTTTTGCCCTATCTGTCAGAATTCCAAAATTAATTTCCAAATAAAAAAATTCGATTTTTTCTTTTTTTTTTTTGAAAAAAATGAAAACATAAACACACATACACAAAATCCTATTGATTGACAACACATCCACTGACTGTCTTATGATTTCAAGACCACCGATTTGACGTTTGACTTGTCTTATCACCCTCTCACACTCCTCTTTTTGAAGGGATGCGTATGTATTGGTATGGTATGATATGCACACTCAATCCTTTGGATTATTCATAACTACACTTTGAACTTTGAAGGACTTATTCTAATTTAGTCTGTCAGAATTATGAGTATTTTGCATTTCAATTAAAATTATTAATTATATTGAGAAGTTTTGCTCAGTTGTAAGAGAGTTTGCTTTTCAGAGAGAATAAATTCTTAAATTCAAGTTTCTTCTCAATACTAAATGTAATTTTATCTTTATTTCGAGTGTGTAAAGACATGATTATCTTTTATTATATAATGTATTTATAATGTATCCCCTTCTCCTAGTAATTAATTTTAATTTTGATAATATGCTATATGATATACATGTCATTGCACTAAAAAGGAGAATAAATAGTTAGAAATTTAAATTTTGGGCATATAAATAGAATTTCAATATTTCTTATTTATATTTCAATATTTCTTAAGTTAAAGAGGTAAAAAATTAGAAGTCTCAAAATAGAGGACAAATAGTTAGAAATTTAAATTTGGGATATATAAATAGAATTTCAATATCCTTTATCAGAAACATATATTAAAAAATAATATAAATTTATATATTATTACATATAAAAAAACTCGAATTTGAGACTTTGTTTAAAAAAAAGAGACTCCAAATTATCTCAACTAATCATGCATAGTTGAGCAATGTTGCCTTTCATGTTAAACAAATTTTTACTTGTATTAAACTGAGCAACTGATATTGTACGAAAAAAAAAAAAGGAGCAACTGATAAATTCAAGAATTATCGCTTTAGATGCTAATACTGAGAATGCAATCGCAAAATCAATTCATTTAACTAACCATTATTACTAAAATGCAGCCTAAATGAAATTCTAAGTTATTAATTGATTGAATTCATTCAAATGCTTAAACTTCACCTAACCTTTACTATTGAAGAATCAAATCGAAATAATCGGATTGAGTTAGATTTGAGTTATCATTTTGAATCTTTGATCTAATTATTCGAAATATTTTCGACTTAATCCGACTGTTAAAAAAACATTTCAAATAATCATTTTATATTTTAAATTTATCTATTAAAATTTTATCAGCATTCGAACCGAATTTTTGAATCAGGTCAAAGGTTAAGAATGAAAATGCTCAACCACGGCAACAATATATGGTGGTATAATGTATTCACCCACGTTCTTAGTTGAGGTTTTGGTTTCCAACAAAGGCATAACCTTGGAATTTCTTTATCAAATGAAAGTTTAGGTTTACTAGTTTCAACCATGAACTAATTTTAATTGAATGTTCCAACATCCTATCCAATTTATATCTAACTGTGTCATGTTGATTTAACTTAATTATTTTGTGAAACATGAATTCATAATTAATCAACTATTCAATTCTCATGTTATGTGGTTTTACCTAGCTAACTCGTCAAATTAGAAAATAGAACCATTAATATAGAGCAAATACATTTGTGTAACAGTGGGTGTTGGAATTGCTGATGGGTATAAAGAAAAAGGTTAAAAAGTTTTTTAATTTAAGTGGCCGATTTTTTTTTTTAAATAAATTTATAAACTGTTTTTCTGAAATTTATTTTTTGGAAAATCATCTATTATACCTAATTCTTTCCAAAAATATTTTTCTAATTCAAAAATATTAAAAATAAATATTTTTTCTGAAATTTTTTTTTCAAATGCAATGCTAAACAGACATGAAGTAATTTATTATTTTAATGGAAAACTAATTCGTAATATTGGGGGAAGAATCATTATCAAAATTTTTGGATTTGGAAGGCAACATAAACACGAATTTTTCTTTTCTTTTCTTTTTTTAATTTAGTATGAATGGTTAAATTAAGGATAATTTCATCTAGGGTCAATAAACTTTATTCAAATTAGAGTAAAATCATAAAAAAAAAATTATCCCAAAAATATCATTAAAAAATATTTTCATTTCGTTAAAATTACATTCGGCTAAATGGTAACTGGAAATATGATGTGACATATGTCATGTTATAAAATTTTGTCATATCATGTAATATCATCGTCCACGTAGATAACAAGTCAGAAATTTTCAAAAATTGTGTCATGTTAACTACCACGTGGTAAATCCAGTTGGAGAAAGATGATATGTCAGGGCTAAATTTCACCAAAAGTCACTAAAGTTTGTTTCATTTATTGTAAAATCACCAAATTTTGCTTTATTTGATGTAAAATCACCATACTCTATTCAGGAATTTATTCTGGGTAGGTCTCTAGAAAAAAAAGGAAACTTTGCAATGTAAAATGGGATATTATTCAATTGCCAAAAAAAGTGGGAGGCATGGGTGTAGGTTCTTTGTTAGATAATACTAAAACTTTACTATTCAAATGGATTTGATGCATCAGGAAAGAAAAATGTCAATAAGAGTCTTTAGCTTAAAGACGTCTCAAAGAAATATATGATTGAGCCTCGTTCTATTCTATCCTCTTCAGCCCCTTCAGCCAAGTTTTCCTCTATTTGGAAATCTTTATGGAGCTCACAAGTTGAACCTCCTTTCAATTGTGGTATTAAAGTTCTTGCTGGAAATGGGGATATTTGTAAATTTTAGCTATATGGATGGATCATTGAATCTCCTTTCTCTGAATATTTTCCCAAGTTATTTAATATTTCTCTTGATCAAAATGCTTTTATAAAAAACATGGAAATGTGGGATGGCTTCAAATAGGAGTGGATTTTTTGATGGAATATGCAACTGAACAGCTGGATTTATTGCTTAATCTAGTGCCTGATAGTCACATCTCTCCACATTGTAAAGACAAAGTCATATGGTCATATAATCTGAATGGGATATACTCAATGAAATCATATGTGGCATCCATATCTTTAATGCGTACTCCTTCTCCCTTGTCTCATGTTGCTAGGATATGGAAGTCTTTAGTTATGCCTAAAGTTGAAGTTTTTTCGTGGCTTGCTATCCTTAATAGGCTGAATACTAGAGATTCTTTATGTGCTAAAGGGATATGTTCAGCTCAAAATAGTAACTGCCCTTTATGCAACTCTTGTTTGGAATTAGTGGACCATTTATTGGTGGTGTCCTTTTGCATATAGCTTTTGGTATAAATTTTGTGCTTGGTGGAGTATTTCATGGGCTATTCCAAAAACTCTGAGAAATTTATTCGACCAGTGGGAATTTTTAGTAATATGCTCTTTTAAAAGAAAATATGGGTTATCATTTTCCATGCTTTCATTTGCTCGATTTAGTATGAACGTAATCAAGTGGTGTTTAACAAAAAAGCCCTAAATGCTAGAAATCTTTTCTATATTACTGGCTTTAAATCCAAAGCTTGGCTCCATACAGCTGGTGACGAAGATATTTTATAGCACCAAAATCTTCTTTTGGGAGTTGATAATATTAAAGTCCATTGTTCTATGGTTAAAACTGGACCACCTTCCTCCAATTGGATTTCTCGTCAACCAAATTCTGTAAAATGGAATATCGATGGTTCATCTCTTGGTAAGCCAAGTCCAGTGGGAGTAAGGGGCATGCTTCAAGACTAAACAAGTAAGATCCTTTGTTTGTTTTCCTTGCCTTGTGGCATTCTTGAATCTAACGCAATAAAAGTTGTTATCCATTATGCTCTTCATATCACAGCTAAACATGAGCCATCTTTTTTTTTTTTCCTAACATTATTATTGAATATGATTCTACAAATTCCATTACTTGGTTATCTAATATGGATTCTCCTAAATTGTGGCAATTGCATAAGGAATTTTGTATTGCTGAGACTTACAAATATAGGTTAGGAATGGTTTCTTTTGTCTATGCCTGTAGAGAGAACAATTGCATGGCTGATATTTTGGCAAAACAAGTTATTATAAAGAACAATTTTATTGCTTGGAAATTATTGTGGCTTCTGGAGTTGCTGAAACAAATGGTTACTAGTGCTTTCCTACCTTGGATGTTGTCTTTTTTTGCTAGTAGAGTTTGTATTTTAGGAGTTGCCGATTTTGATGTGTTTTTATGGTTGTGGTTTTGGGTTGTCATGTTTTGATATTTTTGTTTTCTTTATCTTCTCCATCTAGATTGTATATGTTGTCATGGTGTTTTCCTTTCCTCTATCATTTTCTCTTCAGGTTTTCCAAGTTTTTTTAGCATAAAGCTTAACATGAGGCTTGTTCATGCCCTTCTCTGCTGTATTAGTTCTAGGTGGAATTTTTTTTCTTTTTTTTTTTTTTATCTTTTTGAGGTTTTCCTCAAGATAGTTTTTTCTCTTTTTAATAAAACTGTTAGTAGCTCTTTATTAAGAACATATATATATATATATATATATATATATATATATATATATAAGTCTTAGTCTTATCACTCTGAAAGCACTAAATCTGAAACTTTTATCTACATATTCAACAATGTTAAACAACAAGTTTCACACGTATCTTTTTCTAAATAGATGAAAGCACTAAATCTGAAACTTTTATCTACATATTCAACAATGTTAAACAACAAGTTTCACACACATCTTCTTCTAAATAGATGCATAAAAGGTGGGAAAGTCATTATGTCAATTCTTATACATGAAGAATCTCAATTTGATCCTCATCAAGGCGATCTTTTACCCATAATACTACTAAAACCAATCATATTACGCCTTAGTTATTCAAATTTTGGTCTTATCTCTACTCACTTCATAATGCTAAAGGAGATTACTCATGTGAGAGAGTCAATCTAAGTCTATCAACATACTTCATCGAAATGTGCTAATTAGCATTTACAACATATTCATTTAATGAAAAATCATAAGACAAATGAATCATGAGAATGCACTTAATATCATTGCAAGTAAAATACAAGCGGTCTATCAACATATACAAGTTGATTACATCCTACATAAGCCTAGGGATCTTATATGTCTAACAAATGCATCCCTAGCTATTGGTTTGGTAAATAGATCTGCTACCATTTTACTTGTAGAAATGTGTTGCAGGATCACTTCCTTCTATATGATCATGTCTCTAATGTAGTGATATTTAATCTGGATATATTTGATCTTTCTATGATACTTCATATCCTAAGCATAGGCTAATGCAACCATACTGTCAGAATAGATTGTCATAAGTCTAGATGCTGACTTAACAATTTCTAAGTGTTGAAAAACCTTCTTAACCAAACTACTTCTTGTATAGCTAAGGACCATGCTACATAATCAGCTTCTATTGTTGATAAAACTATACAAGATTGCTTCTTACTACTCTATTAAATTGTGCAATCATTAAGCAAGAATGCATATCTAGAAGTACAATCAACATATGTATAAAAAGTTAAGTGCAAATCCATCCTTTGGTAGCACAAAACATAGTTTGAAAGTTCCTTTTAGATATCTCTATATCCTTTTGACTACCATCTAGTGTTTTAGACTTGGATTAAATTGAAATATGCTCACTAGCCTAACAGTATAGCAAATGTCTGGACATGTGCACATCATTTCATACATCATTCTACTAATAGCGCTAGAGTAAGACACTTTGGACATTAGTTCTTTTTTATCAGATGTCTTGGGACACATATCAAGACTAACATTCAGATTCCTTTCAATAGGGGTATCCTTAGGCTAGCAATCATGCATATGGTAACACTCTAATATTTTCTTAATGTAAGTCTCCTGAGATAAACCCAGAAGCCTTTTCGAGCGAACCCTAAAGATTTTAACACCAAGCACATAGTGAGTCTCACCTCTGTCTTTCATTTTGAAGTTCGATAATAACAATTTCTTAGTAACATCAATCAACTTCTTATCATTTTTAGCTATTAATATGTCATTGATATACAAGGATAGAGTTATGAAACCACAATTTGAACATTTAATATACACACAATAGTCTTCCTCCATCATCATAAAAGCTATCTTTTAACACAACTTGATGAAATTTGATTGTCTTAACATTTGCTTAAAACCATAAATGAATCTTTTAAGCCTCCAAACTTTGCTCTCTTGTCCTTTAGCTCAAAGCATAAAGGTTGATCCATATAGATCTCTTTATCTAGTTCTCCATTGAGAAAAATAGTCTTAACATCCATTTGGTATAATTCTAAATTCTCTTTGTGCCATAATAGCCAGAGTCAGGCAAATTGATGCAAACCTGACCATAAGTGAGAATGTCTTTTTATAATCAATTCCCTCTTATTGTATGTAGCCTTTAGCTACTAATTGAGCTTTATATCTTTCATTTATCCCATTCACCTTACATTTAATTTTGAGAACCCATTTGTTCCCAATAGTCTTACGACTTGGCTGCAAATCAACCAAATCCTAAAGTTAGTTAGATTTCATCGAATCCATTTCCTTTTTTATAGCTTTAATCCATTCCTCAGTTTTAGGACCAAAAAGAGATTATTGTACTATTTTTTTACTCTTCTTTATCTAGAGCAATCATAAAAGCTTCCCTTTTAAACTCAAATTGATGATGGGGAATTCTTTCACTATTACTATATCGAGGTTGAAATTGCTTATGATCTTGCTCCATAGGAATATAATTTGACAATTTTCACTCCCACTATTTTCAGATTGAGCATGATATTCCATATTGTCTGTCTCTGTCAGGGCTAAGGCAATCATTCTTGCGCTCTCACTTGTCTCAGGATCTTCCATTTCATATAGTCAGAAATTTTCATTTGTCTCACCTCTTTTAGGAAAGTCCTCTTGTAAGAAAATGATATCGCGTGACTCAATTTTTGTTACCCTTTCATTTGCATCTTTCCTTAAAAATACATATTCTTTAGAGAATTATGAGTATCTTATGAAGATACATTTCTTCCTCCTCAGACCAAGTTTTCCATATTCATAAGAAGTGTTATGGATATAAACCGCGCATCTCCATGGGCCCATATTACTTAAGTCAAGCTTTTCGCCTTTCTAGAACACATATAAGGTGGAAGGAATAAATTTTGATAGCACACAGTTAAGAATATAAGCCTTAATTAGTAGAGCATCTCTCCAAAAGGAAACAGGCAAATTAACTTGCGACATAATTGACCTAACCATGTCCAATAGGATTCTATTCCTTGTTTCTGCTATGCAATTTTGTTACAGAGTGGAAAAAATAGTTAGTTGTCCAGTTATACCCTTATTATCACAATAACTTTAAACAATTCAAATAGGTATTCACATCCTCAATTGGCCCGTAAAATTTTAATATTCATATTTAATTGATTCTCAACCAATTTACTATAGCATATGAAGCAATCTAGTGCTTCAGACTTATAGGAGATCAAATAAACATGACCGCATCTAATGAAATCATCTATAAAAGTGATGAAATAGTGAGCGTAATGTCTTGTTCTTACATTCATTGGCCACAAATGTTAGAATGGATAAGCTACAAAGGAAATGTGGCTCTCTTGGCTTTGCCAAATTGTAATCTTGTTGATTTTCTAGCTACGAAATGCTCATAAATAGACAAATCTATTTTCTCAATAAAACCTAAAAGACTAGCCTTTGCTAATCTTTTCAAATAATTTTACCTAATGTTTCTTAATCTAGCATGTCACTTAACACAACATTTAATAAAACATTACTTGAATTGCCAACAACAAATACATATGCCTTCGTTTCTATAAAAATAGTGTCCAACACCATAAAACCATTTAAAAAATATCCAGAGCTATAATAAATATTGTTCAAAAGTAATTGCACACACCATTGTCATCACAATTTTAAAACCAAGTCCTAGCAGAATAATAACTGGTACTAAATTTCATTAAACATCAGGAGTATAAAGCACATAATGTAGATAAAGCATGAGACCACCCTGTAGCACCAACTTGCAGATATCAATTCCAAGCACATCTATAGAAGAATTATTCCCCGTATAAACACTTCTACTCCCCTTTGGAATCCAATGAAATTCATAGGGGCAGTTCAATCCCTTGCTATGTGGTCGGTTGCTGTTAAATCACAGTCCAATAAGGAATGGTTTCAGCTAGCTTCAAACAACCACTAACGTATAATTTAGAGGGATTAATTTGGTCATACAATACCTTTGGATTAGTGCTATCATAAGCTAAGTGACCAGACTTCCCACAATTGAAGTAATTCATATATGTGCCTTTCCTGTTGTCTCATGTACCACGCTTGTGTTTGTTTCCGCTAAAATTAGCTTTGTTGTATCCGTTGCCTTTATTCTTACCTTTCTTTTGACAAAAGCTTGAAGCACCTTTGACTCAGTTATATAAGCCTCTCCAGCAGACTTATCAGTAAGAAGGCAATCCTCCTCCAGCTTAACAGATCATATATTAATATCACGATTTAGATTTATTATATAATATAATTAGAAAAATTATAAATGCTAAGAAATATAATTAATGATAAAAAATTAGAATAAAAATGAAACGAGCAATATCTTATAAATATTTTTTGTTTACTTAATAACAAAGAAAATTAATTTTCTTGATGGTTGGTTTATCTTAAACTGACATAGAGTTTATAGGTTCAGTTTTTTACACCACCGTCATAACATTTTTAACATAAATTTATTTTTAACATATCAACTATTTTTTAATTATTTAATTTCATTATTATTATAAATATCATATTAATTTTGCTAACTAATTAACAAATTTATAATTTTAATTTTATGGATTAAAGTTTATATAAATATAAGTTTAAGTTAACTATATTTTATTTGTTTAATAAAAGTATAAAAATTGTAAAAATATTATATTGTTATATATAAAGTATTCCATTCTTAATTATAAACATTTGAATATAAGTTATTTTGGTACAATTTAGTTCCAGAATAGTTCAATACAATTCAATATATGAGTTTTTTTTATTTAATATCACTATAAAATTCAAATCCGTCAAATTTAAAGTTAACAGTACAATTCGGTTAAAATCTAGTAAAAAAAGTAACAATATAGTTCAATTCTAATTTTTTTTTTCTTGATTCTTTGGTTTAATTAAGAAAGATCAAGACTCTGTGTATAGCCATAGGAGCAACAATAAATTTAGGGAAATTAAATTCTTTTCAGGCAAATAATGATGTATTTAAGAACAATATGGAAATTAAGGGGGAGAGATACAATTTAGGGATTAGAAGGGAACAAAGTGAGCTAGTGTCATGTGGCTTGCCACGTCGGAGCATGTGGGTCCCATTTTGTAATCTACATTAACATTATAATATTGATGGATAAAAATTTAATGGAGCTATTCAATTGCAACAAATATAAAAATATATTGTGGTTCAATTAAAAATTAATAAATATCTAATTGAAAAACTAAAAAATATTAGGTGTCTTTTGAGGTTATCCCATTTAGAAAATTCATAAGCTTGATAATGATATTTTTGACCTTTTTATGTTGGTCAAAATTACCCAGTATCCTATAGATTATTAAACTATAGATTAATTTGGATTCAAACTTACAGGTTGATTGAGAAATAAAGTATCTCCTCTTAGATTTTAAAAGTTCTTTACATTCAAAAATTAAATTCAATACCTCTAATTAAAAGAAAAATGAACTTACCATTTCAATTTCTTTTACATTTTATTTACTATATATTTTACCACCAACAATTGTTAATGTACAATCCTTATGTTTATACGGTGTTAATATGGAAAACACTATAGTTATTTTGGACATTATGCATCAATTAAGAGGTGACACGTATAAGAGAGATGCATATGAGGTAGGTTTTATGCATAGGTCAAAAAGATCGATGCCTACGGTAAGGTCTTATGCGTCGGCTACAAGCTAAAAACCAATGCATATAATATAGTCATTGCGTCGGTTTTGAGCTTTTAACCAATGTTATATAGTCTACGATTTTGCATCAGTTTTCAATTTTAGTTGACACATTATTTTTTTTTAATTACATAATATTTTCTAGTATGCAGAGTCATTAAATATCCCTAGCTTTAAGCTTCAAATACACAGCCAACACATATACAAAAGCCTCAATTACACAGAGCCAACATAGCCTAAAATGCACATAACCAACACATAACTACAAAGCCAATACCAACATATGTAAAAGCCACATACACATACACAAGTCTCCAATATTCAGCAATCTTAAATATTAAACAACACTCAATGTCAAAGAAATATTCAACAATCTTAGATATTCAACAACACAAATTAATCCTTCCAAATTGCATTTCCTATTAATGGTATTAGATTATATACATTATCTTACAAAATAGTAGGACAAAAAATATCGAATTTCATCGATTTCTTCTTGAGTATAAGGTTCTTGTTGAAACACCTATAAAACAAATCAAACACATAAGAGATAGAACACATATTAAAATTAATAAGACTAATAACTTGATATCATACATGCATTTCAATAAATTGGCAAGGTAGTATTTGAAATAATGTAGTACCTTTAGCAATATCTTATTACTGCTATGTTCAGTGACAATTTTGCACATATATCTCATTAAAAAGTGTCACTTTTTTTTTTTTGTTATTGGGGGCATTTAAAATAGAAAAATGACAAAATATAGCCAAATACACAAATTATTAACTCATGAAAACTACTTCTAACTAATAATTAGGAACATAAAAATTCTTATTGAAATGACACTCCAGTTTAGCTTAGCACCTCTATTTTTCCCACCTTGCACGATGTAAGTTCTAAAGGTTGTGGAAAATAAGTATATATATTAATATATTGAAATCTCTACAAAACTATAGAAAGTATTAGATAGTTTTAGTTAGTGCAAAATTCAATATCATCCTTAATCGAGTGAGCTTCAATAATACCACCATCTAGTCAATATTGGTTCCTTATGTACTCTTTTAAGATACCTATGATCTCTCAAAAGGATACATATACCTTAAATACATATGATCACTAGTACAAAATATCCCTTATGTGAAAGTCAGATGTGTTTGTTTTGAAAAAAACAGACACATAAAATTAATAAGTGACACTTTTGTAAATAAAATTATCATTTAAGACTCGGATGTGTCTGTTAAACCGAAAACAGACGCATCAGCTTCATCTGATGCGTCTGTTAGATATTAACAGATGCATCCGCTCCTCTTTTTTTATTTATTTTATTTATTATTTTTGAATGGGTTAGATGTGTCTGTTCTGTTGTAAAATATACACATCAGGCATAAAATGTATCTGATGCGTCTGTTCTTCTACAGAACAGACACACCTGCTCTTTTTTTATTTATTTTATATTCTATTTTTTGTAGAGTCAGATGTGTCTGTTTTGTAAGAGAACATACGCATCAGGTCCAAATAAGTGAAACGACACTGTTCACGTATCTGATGCGTCTTTTCTTTTACATAACAGACACATAAGGGTCCTTTATTAAGGACCACTAGCCCTAAATCCATATTTTTTCTTCCTGTCGCTCACCATGTCTTTCTCCTTCTTTTCCTCTCAAAACATTTATTCTTAATTTTTCTCTCTCACAATTTCCACATTGCAAATTGTTTCACTTATAACCTCCATATTCTTCTATTTCTAACGCCATTCAAGATATTTTTTTTATTTTTTCAATTTTTTCTATATTGTGATTTTTATGGTGTGCCATAATTTTTTCTTCTTCTCTAACATGTCGTTGTCAGTGTCTTGTCATTGCCGTTCGTGTCTCCTCTCCTCTTTGACATATTGCTATCTAATTTTTTCAATTTTTTCTATGTCGCGATTTTATAGGTGTGCCATGATTTTTTTCTTCTTCTCCAACATGCTGTCTATAATATCTTGTCGTCGCTGTTCATGTTTCCTCTCTACCATTCGAGTTTGCCATAAGGTTTGTTCTCTTTTTTTCTTATTATTTTACTTGGATGGTTTTTGACATGCTTGAATTTTTTTAAGAGGTGAATATTATGTTGATGCTTAGATATAAATATGAGTATTTTGTTAATATTTGGAGATGATAATTATTTTGCCTTCAAAGATTTACTCTTGTACTAAATTTATTTATAGTTAATAAATGTTGATTTTATATCGAAATAAATTTTACAAATTATTTATTTTCTTTTTGAAAAAATGACTCAGATGTGTCTATTCTTTAGAAAATAGACATATCTAAGCCACTCGATATGTTTGTTCTCAGAAAAATAGACACATCTGAGTGACTCATATGCGTTTGTTTTCTTAAGAACAGACGCATTTAAGTGTCCCTCAGATGTGTTTTCCTCTTATACGTCTGTTCATAAACAGTCGCATTTGATACCAAAAGACAGATACAAAAGACCATTTTTTGTACTAGTGGATCATACAATTTAATCTCTCTCACTAGATGAACAACTAAATGTTGGTTTATGTCAGAAAATAAAGGAGTAAAATACATTTCAAGTTCACAAATAGTAACAACATTAGTTTGCAACTCATCCAAAGTGTCAAGATCAACCACCTTACTACAAATTGCATTGAAGAGAAAACAAAGCTTGTAATATGATTCCTCACATGAGTTAGTAGTTTACCTCGAATTATAACCGGTAATAATTGTTGCATCAAAACATGATAATGATGAGACTTCGTACCGACCATTATCAATTCCTTCACTAATACAATACTTTTTATATTTGATGAATATCCATATAAAACCTTAACACCATCAAGACACTTATAAAAGTTCGTTTTCTCTTTTCTAAATAACATATAACAAGCAGAGGAAAGCTATATTTGCTTTCCTATATCTTGTGGTGCTAAATCTAATCATGTGCTCATTTCTAACATGTTCTTTCTAACTTTGATACCATCTGTTGTTTTGCTTGGTATGTTCGATAATGACTCTATTATAGTATCAAAAACAATTTTCTCTATATGCATCATATCCACATCAATACAGTGTCGAATTGGTAAGCATTGGCAATATGGAAGATCCCAAAATATGGATCTCTTTTTCCAAGGACACTTTTGAGCAGGCTAAAATGTTTTGCCAAATACATTGTTAATATCACTAACCTATTCATAAACATCATTTCCAGTTAACGATAAATGAGCTACTCACATCTCAGTATGTCCATTGAAAGGCTTTTTTTTTACCCTTACTGTTAGGGTGGTTAGAGGGAGACATGCCCAATTACGCATATACATATTTTTTTTGGCAATGATTTAAATGTCAGTCTATTGTGTTGTCTTCACAAATCGAACATGCTTTTGCTTCTTTAATTATGTACCCTAACAAGTAACTATAAAGCTGAAAAATCATTTATAGTGAAAAATATTATGACAAGGTAAATATGCTTTCACTGTATGCATCATACACCAACATACCTTCATCCCATAACAATAGTTTCATATTATCAAGAAGTGGTGCTAGGTAAACATCAATATAATTTCTCAATTGTTTGGGCCCTAATATTAGCAATAACAACATATTATACTTAAGCTTTATAGTCACCTAAGGAAGCAGATTGTAAAGTATAAGGAGAACTGGCCATGTGTTATGTTGAATGATGAATGTGCCATGGGGTTGATTCCATCTGTACATAATCCAAGCCTCAAACTACTAACTTCACCAAATTTAAGAAATATTATATCAATTGTTCTCCCTTGTAGAGAATCGTTAGATGTCTGAGTTTTCCATCATGTTTTCCGCCTTCTGCATGCCACAAGTTTTTTTTGCATCTTTTGTGTTTGCAAATAGTCACTTGAATCTTAGTATGTAACATCCGCTAGATAAGGTTTAGTTGGAACATGTGAATTGTGTGTAGTTAGTATTGTAAGCCAAGTTATGACCACGTTTGGTGATGATTTGAGTGGTGTTAACTTGATTGTATTTGTGTCTAATGCCCATGGATGATTTCTATATATGCTTAGGAAGTGTTTAGAAGTGGAATGTCAGCAAAAACCGATCATAGGAACAAGTTATGCCCTTTCATAACCAGTGTAACAACCATGCTGAAAGTTGTCCTGACCATGAAAGGGTTTTGTTCATGACTGTAAAGGATTTGTTAATGGTCGTGAAGGATTTGTTAATTGTTAATAGCAGTGAAAAGGGCCATGTTTATGACCGTGAAGGATTTGTTCATGGTCATGAAGGTCATATTTTGGGCTTTTTATCCATAATTTTTCATGACCAAACCCAAAAAGTGTCATGGCCGTGAAGGGGACTAATATAAATGGGTTTTCATGTGTTTTAACTCATTTTAATTGAGTTTTTAAAGTCTTAAGACCCTAGCATCCTAAAATTCTCTGAAATTTCATCCTCCCCCATGGTTCTTTGAAGGTTTCTAAGTCTCCAAACATGAGATTTTTAACATATTAGAGAAAAATTTGAGCAAGGACTTGGAGTTTTTCTCAAGGAAAAAGGAGTAAGAGAGAGAAGCTTGGAACTCGAAGTGAGCTCAAGATCTTTTGCTAATTAGTGATGATTTTGACTATCAAGAGGTAGGATTTCATGGTTTCTCATCTCTTTAGTGTGATTTTGAGTGGTTGATAAGAGTTACCCGAATTTGAGTGGAGACCCATTTGTAAGTGGGAGGATTGAAGTGTGATTTTGAGTTTTCTTAAGGGAAAACTCACTTTGATGTTAGATTAAGTGGATAACCACATTTTTAATGAGATTTGAGTGAGCAAAAACCTAGCTTGAAGAGTTAGGGGTTGAGTTTAATGATTTTCTAGTTTTATGAATTTTATTTATTGATATATGATTATGATTGTGTAGAGGAGTTGTTTTGGATAGTGGAGAAGCCACCAAGAGCAAAGACAAGCTTAAAAGCTTGGAGTTTTGGTTGGATTCATAGAGGTATGTACATATATCTGCTTTAAATTGAGTTATAAAAATGTTTATGTGATGAAATGGGTGTTGAGTGCTTGAATGAGGTTATTGACATGTTAGGTAACATTTGTGAATATTGAATGAATTGTTAAGATAAAAGAATAAGTAAGTAAATGGCGAAAGTGGAATGGTAATGTAGGGGTATGGTTGATAGCATAAAAAATGGACAAGAATTGGTAATGGGATAGGGAAAAACGGTAGTGAATTATAAATAAACCATGAGTGGAAAATAAATGCATAAAAGGGGGTGTTAAGAAGAGGGAATGACATGTTAATTGGCTTTAATGGGTGTGTGGCCCTTAATGAATGTTTAAATATATGATAATGGATATGGATGATGAGTTAAGTAAAAAAAAAAAAAGAGATATTTAGCATAGATAGTGGTCGGTACATTTGATAAAATATAAATGAGCGAGGAATGCAAAGTGGATTTGCTATAAACGTACTTGGTAAAATAAATGGAATATGAGATAAATGGTAAAAAAGTGTACAATAATGAGGTTGTACGAATTAGAATGAATAAGGGCATGGATATTAACTTGTATGCTAATTTTTATGAATAATTGTGATATAGAAAAATAAATGGTTTGACATGGAAAGTTAAAAAATTATATTATGGAAAATATATGTGGTGGTATGTTTTAGAGCATGGTATATGATTGAATAGAGTGTTGCTAGAGAGGTTCCACTTGGGAGAACCTTAGGTTATGCATGTGATATGACAAGACATGATTTTGGTATGATTTTAGATACAGAGAGAATTGGGATAGCAGCCTTCACCACTAGGCTGGTGGTGAAGTTGGTTGTGAAGCTTGCTGAAATAAGGTACATAACCCTTCACCACTAGGCTTCACAGTCGTGATAGTCTTATGTTGAGCCTTTTAACGATACTTTTGGGTGGAATTCAAGTAAATTATGTTATGATATGTTTATATAGGGCTTTTAGGTCTAGGATAGAGTTATTTGACATTGATTGTGAACTATAATAAATGATTTTATGATTCCATTATATGGAAATATTTTGACATTGAAATGTGTGATATGCATGAAATGTTTGGATGGGGTTTTCAGGCCTGGTAAAGGGTAGAATAAAGCACAGTACCATGGTAAGGGGTCAAAGAGGCATGAGGCTTGGTATTTAGGCACCTTTGACAATTGATTATGCAAACTAAGGTGGCTTGAGGCCCTATATTTGGGCACTCTTAGTCTTACTAGTTGAGGGGCTTGAGGTCCTGTATTTGGGTACTCTTAGTCTTACTAGTTGAAGGGCTTGAGGCCTGGTATTTGGACACTCTCAACTAGGAGGAATAAGGTGGCTTGAGGCCCGGTACCTATTGTTTTTGCATGAGATATGCTAGGCAAGACCGGATGAGTTTTGGCTTTGTGTTGAATATTATGTTATGGTGTGCATAATGAATGGTTATGCCACATTTTGTAGAGGTGGTTGTATATATGTATGCATGTATATATTTATCGTATAGGTGTTTACTTTCAAGGTAGGTGGTGGTAAAAAAATAAAAATGGATGAAATATGGAAAATAGGTAATTCTTATCTTATGATTGAGATAAGGGTATTAGTAAGAGTATATATATATATATATAAGGTTTAGTTTAAAAGCTGTTATTATACTACTAAACATTGAGTTGCTTAGTGTATGTGTGATTTTCCCTCATACGCAGGACTGAGGTACGAGCTAGAGTTGACAAAGAGACAGAGCCCAATGAGTCAAAGGTCAAGCTAGCACTAGGAGGGTAATAATACATGTATATGTCATGTCTAGGGGTTTTGAATTGTAATAAATAATTTAAGTAGTTTTTGTTTTATTTTGAGCTGGGTGTAGCTCAAAGGTGTCAAGGATTGTAAAGTGAAGTTTTATTTTCACGAACAGTATTTGATTTTCATTTTCAAGTTATCATGGCCATGATACAGGAAAAAATTTTAAATTGAACAAGTTTTAAATCTCATGCATCGCAATATCCTTCGGTTTATATAAGAATCTAGTTATATCGATGGGTATTACATAGTATTATACTTAAATATTGTAATACTTTAGCTAGAAACACTTTCTTATCCTCAAAAGAAACTTTCCCATACTTGTAGCATTATGCCCTACACCATGGACATTCATGCAAATCCTTATATTGATTTTGGTACTATACACAATTATTTAGATATACATGTATATTCTTATATTCCATTTGGCACACAATATCTTTTTTGCCTCATAGGTAGATATGATAAGCTTGTTCCCATCCGGAAGCATCTCTTACAAAAGTTCTAATAATGCATTGAAACTCTTCACTTCACCTATTTTTTGCTTTTAGGTTGTTAAGTTTAAACACGGCGGACAACTTTATGAACTTAGAGTAACCCGGATACAAAGGTTTGATGGTCTTCCAGTCTTTCCACAAAATATTTTGTATCATATATTACTGACCACATCATTCTCTTTACCGTCAAGATTATTTTCCTTTCAGCTTACAAATTCATTATTATTAGAACTTATTTTAGGAACTACAATCTTAACATGCCATATTCAGCGTGTGTAACATTCCTTAAAACCATGTCTTATTATATGAGATTTCACAATCTAAACAATATGAAATTTTCTTATGTTCTTACAATCAACACAATGACATATAATCATTTCTTATCTTTCTCTCATTTGCTTTTCCTCTGCAATTTTTATAAATTCCTCTACTCCATTCAAAAATTCAATTGTATTACGTCTACCATACATCCAACTTCATTCCTAATTTAACCACACACAAAAATGTTCAACATAGTTTCCTTATTTAATTATATAATAATTAATTTCTTCCTTAATGAAGTTAAATGACTAGTTAATTATCTAATTTTTAACTTACTTTTACTTTAACCTATTATTTCTCCATTCTAAAGTCACAGAAAAACCACAAATTTCATAGTTTCTTCACCAAAATTTTACTTTGTTGACCTTAGGATGATTGATCTCTATTTTGATTTTAACAATCAAATTAAATGTTATTAATATGTTCATATAGTGTTATTTTGATAGTGTACAAAGTTTCAAGTCAATTGGACTTGATTTGCTTAGTGAACAAATTGGTCAAATGTTGAAGGATAGTTTCCCTCTCGGGAAAAGGTTTCCTCTTGGGAAAAAAAATTTCCCCCTCTAGAAGTGCTCAATTCCAGCAATTCTAATCTTTAAGTCAAAAGTTCCAGAAAGTTTTTCCGATCAGGAAATCAAGTGTCATGACCGAGAAATATGTTTTTATGATCAACAAACTCATGTCATGACCGAAAAAGTTGACTGAGACTAACCGTTAAAGAGCTGTTGGAGAAAATGACAAATCCAAGACTGCCACGTATAAAGCTCCAATGGATATATGAGATTTTCCAATTGGAAAATTGTTTCTAAAGATAACTTTTAATGTTTATCTAAAAAGACGTTAGAAAAGAGTTTGACACTTATTTATAATGACTAATTGGAAGGTAAACATTATAAATAGACCTTTAAAAGGCCTTAGCATATAAGAGCTTAATTTTAAGTGTGCCAAAACTCTTGCAATTTTATTCTCATGTATTTTATAAGAAAGGTTCAAGCGTTAACCTTAAACACTTGGGTATGGGCTGTAAGAGTAATTCTAGTGATAAAAACTCTTATTTGAGTTGTGTGTGAGTCTGTTCAAAACACAAATAAATTGGTTATTATATGAGCGATTAAAATACAAGGGATTTGAGTTCGATGTGAGCTTTAGAAAAATACTTAGTTATGAGTGAGCTAGGAAAACTCTCTAGTTGTGAGTGAGCTAGGAAAGCTCTCTTGTATCTTAAGTTGAGATAGTAGAACTCTCGATTACGGTTAGGAAGATGATTAGAGTTTGTTAACACTTGAACATCTATAATCTTCTCTTGCTCCTTTACATTTTGTCTTATAGTGCTCATTGCTCAAATACCCAAAGAAAGCTATTAAGCCAAAAAATTTTATTTGCCACCAATTCATCCCCCCCACCCCCCTTTCTTGGAGCACAATCTTTCCAATATACTTAATCTCGATTTTGTCGTAATTCAACATATTGACTAACTTTTAGTACAAAATTTCCTTCATTTTCATTCTATCTAATTTCCAACTCCACAATCCAAGCCAAACCATAGCCCCTTTTTGCCCATCTATCCTCTTTCCTTGCCATAAGCTCATGCAAACACTCTTCTCACATTAGTTCTCACATACATGCTATTAACTACTAATTTAACTCAATATCTATTTCTACTCCATTTGAAATATAAAAAATTACATAAAAACTTACCTCTAGCAATAGTAGCGACGTCAATGATAGAGCGATAGTAGAGTATTAGTGACGGCTCATGCGAATAGGAACATCACTAGCTAGCAATGAAGTTGACATTAGTGGTAGGGCACACAGACAACAGCAGCAGCAACTACCGTTATGGACTTAATGGTAGGGCGTGAAATGGTAATGTTGCAGTGACGATATACGGGCATGACTCTCTAGTTATGAGTGAGCTAGGAAAACTCTTTAGTTATAAGTGAGCTAGGAAAACTCTCTTGTATCTCAAGTTGAGATAGTAGAACTCTCAATTATGGTGGGGAGAGGATTGGGGTTTGTTAACACTCTAATCTCTGTAATCTTCTCTTGCTCCTTTATATTTTGTCTTATATTGCTCATTACCCAAATACTAAAAGAAGGCTATTAAGCCAAAAAATTTTATTTGCCACTAATTCATCTCCCCCTTCCTGGGGCACCATCTTTCTAATATACTTAATCTTGATTTTGTCGTAATTCAACTCATTAACTAACTTTTAGTACAAAATTTCCTTCATTTTCATTCTATCTAATTTCTAACTCCACAATCCAAGCCAAATCATAGCCCCCTTTTGCCCGTCTCTCCTCTTTCCTCGCCATAGGCTCATGCAAACACTCTTCTCACATTAGTTCTCATATGCATGCCATTAACTACTAATTTAACTCAATATCTATTTCTACTCCATTTGAAATATAAAAAATTACGTAAAAAACTTACCTCTAGCAATAGTGGCGGCATTAATAATGGAGTGACAGTAGCAGTATTGGTGATGGCTCATGCGAACTGGAACATCACTAGCTAGCAACGAGGTTGACATCAGTAGTAGGGCACACAGACAACTGTAGCAGCAACTATCGGTATGGACTTGATAGTGGGGTGTGAAATGGTAATGTTGCAGTTACGACGTAAGGGTGCGACTCTCTAGTTGTGAGTGAGCTAGAAAAACTCTCTAGTTGTGAGTGAGCTAGAAAAACTCTCTTGTATCTCAAGTTGAGATAGTAGAACTTTCAATTACGGTTGGGGAGAGGATTATGGTTTGTTAACACTCGAACCTCTATAATCTTCTCTTGCTCCTTTACATTTTGTCTTATATTGCTCAGTGCTCAAATACTCAAAGAAAGCTATTAAGCCAAAAACATTTATTTGCCACCAATTCATCCTCCTCTTCTTAGTGCACCATCTTTCCAACATACTTAATCTTGATTTTGTCGTAATTCAACTCATTGACTAACTTTTAGTACAAAATTTTCTTTATTTTCATTTTATCTAATTTCCAACTCCACAATCCAAACAAATCATAGCCCCCTTTTGCCCGTCTCTCCTCTTTCCTCGCCACAGGCTCATGCAAACACTCTTCTCACATTAGTTCTCAAATGTATGCCATTAACTACTAATTTAACTCAATATCTATTTCTACTCCATTTGAAATATAAAAAATTACATAAAAAACTTACCTCTAGTAATAGTGGCGACGTTAATGATGGAGCGACAGTAATAGCATTAGTGATGGCTCATGCGAATAGGAACATCACCAGCTAGCAACGAGGTTGACATCAGTGGTAGGGCACATAAGCAACAGTAGCAGTAACTATCGGCATGGACTTGATGATAGGGTGTGAAATGGTAATGTTGCAGTGACGACGTATGGGAGCAAACTAGGGTTGTTGCCGTGTTAAAGTTCTGAAGATTAGAAGGTGTTGCTTGGGAGAAAGAGAGAATGATAGTGAGTTTGAAGGAGAAAGAAACAATAGGGTTTTTTAAAAGAACCATATGTGTCGGCTATGTATGAAAATCGACACCTAAAATAATTATACACGTTGGCTATAAACAAGCAATGATAAGATTGAACATTACACATTGGCTAGCCAAAAAAACCAACACATGTTATCCACTTGCATAATACAAGTCAGTTTTTATAGAATGACTGATGCAAATAAGTTGCATTTTTATTTTCTTATTTACAAAAATACTATCACATATCTTTTACGTATCTGTTTTTTTAGGACCGAAATATAAAACCTTCAGCTTAAAGTCCTTTTTGTACTAGTGATATAGAATGTGGTGGTATAATTGTAAATAATTCTAAAATTGTAGAGTAAATGTTGGAAAACATTGTGATTATGAGCCATTTTGAGAGGATTATTCAGGTGGGTCCCACAACTCGGTTTTGGGAGAAAGACCCGGATATATGTTCCTTGACATGAGGACTATGAATTAATGTATTCATATACTCAAAATGGAAAATGTGTGAATAGAAATTGAAGCTCACAGTAAGCTCCTTGGTAAGAAGATTTAAAGGTGAAAAGTGAGTGAGAGTTTATCCCACATCACTAAGAATTGAAGTTGGACTTTTATTTATATATAGAGATGCATTCTTACATAGGTAAGAAAAGTAGAATGGAAGGCTCTCTCTCGCGCTCTCAGGCGCAAGGGGGTGCAAATCCATGGTCCGGGATGGGCCAATGCGTGGGTGCGTGACCTGTGTACACGAATGTCTGCCCAAAATCTCGTAGTCCTGAACAAGCCTAATTTTTACAAATTATTTTTTATTTCTAGAAAATTTGGCAACACTCCCGTGTTGATCCACACTGCTGGCAGTCTGCCACACCCGTGTGGATCCATATGGTCGTGTGGATTCGACACTCCCGTATGGATCCACACGGCTAGGCCACTGACACGCCTGTATGGATCCACATGGTCGTGTCTGCAGGGTGAGCAAGTTAGATCCACACTCCCGTATGGATCCACACGCCCGTGTGGATTCTATTCCAGAATGGACTTTTGAGCTTCATGTCTTTTGGAATGTCAATTTCTAATGTTTTAAAGATTAATTTCACCATTATTTGAGAGTTACGAAGGCATTATTGACAACCTATAAAGAAAATTAATCACAAATAATTCCATTTCTCCTCCATCTAGTATAAATAGGTGGTTTAGGCTTGAATTTTGTATTGTTGATGAAGAGTATACTTAGATTGTTCTTGAAGTATTTCTTTCTTTCTTCTCCTTCTTCTTCTTAAGTGATAGAGGGTATGATAAGTTAAAAGTTCACTGTAAGTAAGTGTTGTGTGTTCAACAACTACTTGGAATCTGTTGTATCCTGGGAGACAAACGCCGGTTATCCTAAACACTAGTGTAGGAGGCGAATTTGTCTTAAGGAAACTGTGTGTTACACAAGCCTCATATTGATTTTCCATTTTCTACTATTTTTGAATACTGAATTAACAATTCTCCTATTTTTTTTTGTAACAATCTTAAAACAAAATTTCGTTTGTTAATTCTTTATTCAGATTTATTAATTCTTGGAATTAATATAATTTGTTTTGTTGTTGTAGAAATGGAGAACACGGTAGCTGCTACCAATGTTCAGGATAGATCCCAGCCGTTAGTTTCTGTTGCTCGAGTTATCTCTCCGGTTGTGCCTGTAATGGTACTTGTGAACCATGGAGAGAAACCAGAAAAATTCAATGGATTGAATTTCAAGAGGTGGCAGCAGAAAATATTGTTTTACCTAACTACCTTGAATCTTGCATGATTCTTAGTTAAGGACGCTCCTACTTTTAAAGAAGATGAGCAAGACGTCCAAACAAGGATGGCCTATGATAGTTGGCATCATTCCGACTTCTTGCGTAGGAATTATGTCATGAATGAGCTGCATGATTCATTATACAATGTGTATAGTGGAATCAAGACTGCAAAATAGTTGTGGGAATCATTGGAACAGAAATATAAATTTGAGGATGTCGATGCCAAGAAATTTATAGTGGGACGTTTCCTAGACTATAAAATGGTGGATTCCAAGACTGTGGTAAGTCAAGTTCAAGAACTTCAAGTTATTCTTCATGATATTCATGCTGAAGGAATGAACTTGAGTGAAACCTTCCAAGTG
>CATIWF010167108.1:0-19934 GCA_949630135.1 Balakata baccata
TTTAATATTTTTTTTCTTTTGAGCTAGCTTTTTAAATGAATTAGCCCATTTATTGACAATTTATATTTTAATTTTTTTTTCATATAGGTCTCATAATTAAAAATGAGTTATGTATTTGAAAAAAAAAAAGAGAAGATAATATAAAGAACACATTTATCGTATCAGATTTTTTTTTTATTTTACTAGGATATATAGATCTATTAATGAATCAAATTAATAACACAATTTTATGTTAGAAAATAATTCAAATTATAATTAATTTGCAAATATTAAATTGATTATGAAAAATTATGTGACTATCCATTAAGGTTAGTTGGGTGCATTAATAAAAATATGATTTTAAAAAATATTTTGTTGAGAAAAAAAGGCTGGATTTTAATTTAACCTGAAAGAATATAGTTGTAGCTAGGGTATATATATACACGTAGGGATTAATTTATTGAATTTATTAGACATAGTTTTGAGTTTGTATGGAAAAGTTATTAATTAACAGTTAAGACCGATAGGCATGCCATTTTCATTAAGTAATAATAATAATAATTATTATTTTTAGGTTTCATAGGTATTATCTAATTTTTCTAATGCAAATAATTCTTTATAAAACCAATTGATGTTGATTGACAATTTTTAGAATCACGAATAACAATTTTCAGCATTTAAAAATAGGGTAAATAAAATCAAAGTAACTCGGGCAAATCAAATCTTATTTGGATTTTATCGAACTGGTTCGAAAGGAACTTTTTCACAGATTAAATTAAAATATTGAAACTTTGTAAGATTAAATGAATATGACCTAGAATATAATAAAATTAAATGATAATGAAAATTGAAATTGGTAATCTAAACGCTCGTTTCTTATAATTTTTTTTTCATTTAAACTTAATTCGTAATAACAAATTAATAATAAAAATGTACATTATATAAAAAAATTTACTTATATTTACATGGTAATCTATTATTATTATTTTAATTCCTCGAAAATTAGATTTAAAATAAATATCATTTCCTTAATAAATATTTGCAGAGTAATAATAAAGAAAGATTCGTGGAAAATAAAATTTCTATAGCATTGACTAAAAAAAGGAGTCGTTGGTGGGCAGCAGGCTAATGATCTTCGAGTATTGACTAGAAAAGAAGTTGACCACAACACAATTGATTAACAAATTTTAAACAGTTCAACAAATTTTAGTTGAAACTTTATTATTATTATTATTAAACCTTTGATAATAAACATATAATCAGAAATTGATGTCATATTTACCAATTAAAACTAATTCAATTGATATATTTACAATAAAATAGCCATAATAAAGACAATAAGTCATGAATTTATATTCAATTGACATTTTCATTCAGTGGCAGACCTAAGAGATGGTGTATACGAGCTATTGCCGCCCTTAAATTAATATATATATATATATATATATATATATATTATATTTTAAAATTTTTATCTCTTAATTTTTTATTTTCTTAATTAAATCTCATCTCTTATAGTATTTGAATTTAGAATAAAAGTATATAAGTGTATCCTCCTAAATTGAATTTTTTTTTTGGTCTGCCACTATTTCCATTTCTTTTAAATAAATTCGTATACAAGGGAAAGATTTCGGAGGTTATTCAAATCCATCTGAATTTCCAAATAATCTTTATTTTTTCCACATTAAGTAATTAATTAACGTAGTGGAAACACTGTAAAGGAAAAGGATGCCCACCAACTTTTCAATTTTCCATACTGCATTTTGCCTATCGATATTTTCATTTATAAATTATAATATAAAAGATCAATTTCACCAATTAAAATATATATATATATATATATATATATATATATATATATATATATATATACTTTTTTTTGCTTATTCTTTATCCTGTTTGTGCTTTGATTGATAGAGGATTTAACTTCTTTTCCACAAACCTTTTTCCAATTCTTCACTTTTAAATTGTTCTTTAACTTTATGGTCATTCGATAGTACACCAGCGTATCGGTACGTTATTGTATAAACTTTTAGATTGATATACACTTCATTTGAGCCATTATTCCATTTTTAATCTCAATTGTTGGATAAATATATTGGGATATAAGTCGTTTATTACACCTGACATACTTAATATAATGATACACTTGAAATATCATAAAATAAAATTTAACTTTATAATAAATTTAGTCCAAAATGCAGCAGGCACTTTTTCTTTTATGTTTTGCTCTTTAATTTTCAGTTAAAGATGAAGCATTACTATCATGGCTAAGTCATTATTCATTCTTTTGTTTCTCATATAATTAGTCTCAGTATTTGATATTGGTAAATCCGAATATTTAGTCCAGGTAACTTTTGAGTTTTTTTTTTTAATTTGACTAATTTATTAGTCTGCTAATATAAATTATTTTTTATATAATTTAAATTGATTATAATATGAATTAATAACTACTACTATAATTATTGAATGCAGTGTCATTATATATAATATATATCTTAGCTTGAATACTGAAATTTACATGATAGTGATGTTTAAATGATATTTTTGATATATATATATATATATATATATATATATAGACATTGGAGGCTGTGATGAGAATTGAGAAGGAATGAATAATTTGGTAACTTTCCTTTTTTTTTTTTTTTTTTTCTTTTTCAGTCAAAAAGACAAGTGAAAATTGGTGTTTACTAATGAATAAGTACAAAATAGAATGATTAAGAAGCGGGTAATTAAACTTTAACTTGTCTTGTTTACAAAGGAATCCTCATTTAACATAATATTTTAACTAAAAATGATTGCCATAAATTTATTTTCCCACACATATAATATTTAGTGCTAATAATTTTTTATTCAATTCAAATATTTCATCCGAGAATTTAAATAAGAATTTTTCATTTTCTAGGGGCTGAATTGACCCAACCTACATGTTGATGGCTAGTCAATTTTTTGGGTCCTCTTTAGTTTATCTATTAAACACAGTTACTAGTTTATGACTCGTATTGATAACTTTTGGCCGATAACCCGATTGATATTTAATATTTGGTATTAATAATTGAGTTATTGTTATTATTTAATTCAAAATATATTTTTTATAGTGTATAAATAAATAAAAAGTATAATCTAATGGTCATTTGATATAATTATTTATTTTAATAAATTACAAAATTAGTATTACTAATTAAATACTAATTAATAAATATATATAATTTAAAAAAAATTGTAGACTTGTATTAAAAATAATATGTACTTTCAATTTTATTCAATTAAATGAACGAATTTTTGATATTTTATCAATTTAGATATTTCATCCAATTTGATAGAAAGAATTGTTGATGTATCTGAAATAAAATGTCAGCTAAATTTAAATTTAGCTGTGTTCATACTATTTTTTTTTTTTTTTGCTTTTTGAATATAGCAATGCAAGAAGAAAAGGGTAAATCTATTAATATTTATGCCCAATTTCAAAGTATTTTTATAAATAAATTCCACCAATTTGATAATTTATTTTTACCAAACATATGCTAAGATAATTTAGTTGAAACCTTTTGGATCACACAATTGAATGCCAAATATATATTATCGAAGGTTGACACTGAATTACATTAAAATGATTTAGTATACTTAGAGATAATTACAAGTGTTTTAAGTTTAATATTTACATTTTTTTTTTGGGTATATAAAAGAAAAAGAGGAAGAAAGGAATGTAATATACTCTTAATGGCGGATTTTGTTTTATCTTTTTGGTGGTTTGTCTTTTTGTATGACCAAACTAAATTACAGAATTTTATATATAAAATAATGATTTTTATAATTAATTTTTATATTTAATAAATACAAAATAAATATTTTTTATATAATAAAATATTATTAACTTAATTCATAAATAGATATATGAATACGTTCTATACATGAAATTTCCTCCCTCCAATGGCTTTTAGAGCCCACCTATACATGTATCTCTTGGATGAAAAATAACATGGATTTCAGGCCCATAGAATCTTGGATATGTAGTATATTGATTTCAATTCCTACGCACATGCCAAAAAATAAATAAATAAATAAAATAAAATAAAATAATCATTCCTAAATATTGACTGGATAATAATAATAATAATAATAATAAACTATAGTTATTTTTCTTGGAACCAATTCGCCATCCTAAACTCCAACCTGTCAAAACATCTATATTTTTATATATTTATTCATGAATTAAATCAATAAATATAAAAATATAATATTTATCATCACTTATATATTTATAAAATATTAATAAAACGTATTTTTAAAGAAAGAATTATATTGTTACATTACAATTCCTGAGGTCCACACTAGTAATTTCCCTGTTTTTATGTATAAAAATTAATGAAAATTTTTATTGAGTATCAAACTGAGAGTTTTTCTTACTCTGTAATAATTCCAATAATTAAAATTGTGTTTTTTTTATATATAAAAACTATCATATATATCATAATTATCATTTCACATATATAACAACTTAATGTATTAAAAATAATAATTTAAATTCTTTTTATGAATTCTGTCGGCATGAAAATAATTGGTTAAGTCAAGTTCGTTATGTGTCCCAACTATGATTTTAAGGTTTATCTAATTTTTGGATTTGTCTGGTGACCACTGCCTACCTATTAATACCAATCATTTTTTTTTATTTGAAAATGATGATAATTATCTTGCCGATAATTATGGCAGAAATTTGTGGGAATGAAGAAAGTTTGCCCTTTTTTTTTTTCCTATAAAACCCCCACAAACATAATTAATTTCAGTATTTAATTTTATAATTAATTGGTTGAAGATACATCTTACTACTAATTTTGAAGATAATGATTATTGAATTCTCTTTGTGATTGTATCCTTCTTTTTCTATGTTTTTTAATTTGAAGATGCATATATAAAAACCTCTCTAATAATATTTTTTATTTTAAAGAGCATTTTTATTATAATAAATAGTATTTTAGAATATTTTTAAAAATAGATAATAAAAAAATATTTTAACTATTTATATTTTAACTTTTTATTTTATTTTATTTTTTGTAAATTAATATTTATAAAAAAATGAATGATTTTTATTATTTGAAAAGAGAAAAAAAAGACAAATAAAAAAGATAAAACAGACATAGAAAGTGACAGTTAATTACATCAATGATCACTGAATTTTGTATTATTTACCACGTTAGATATCATTTTTTTATTACTTGATTTGATTTTTAATTCATTTGAAAATTTAATGTGGCGCCTATTTAGTATCTGGTGTGTCACTACGTCTCATGTTTCAAGTAACGTGATAAAATTTGGCTGTCATATCAGCTTTTTAGCTGATAATTCGTCAAAATTGCTCAGCAATGATTTTTCTGTAATAATTTATAAAATTCAGTGATTTTAGTATTATAAAACAAAAAATTATAATTTAGGTACAAGTAATACAAAATTTAGTACTTATGTATGTCATTAATCCAAGAAAGTGAGGATGCAGCGTAAAATTTAGCTCTCTAGATCAATATAGAGAGTCAAATTCATTATCCATTTTAAAAATAAAAAATCTATTGAAGTATCTTTTTATAAAATAATTCTTTAAAATAAAGAATATAGTTTAAATATTAAAAATACTCTAAACTTAATTTGACTATCACAATTGGTGTATATTGCATCAACTCAATTATTATTTGTTTTCCTAAAAAACACACTTAATTATAATTTGTATTGATTTTTTCAATTCACATCTAATCTGTTTATTTTTGTGTTATAAATATATTGATCCATTTAAAATATTTGTCACTATATTATACAGTACTAAATTACATAAAATAGTATTATTTGAACTATTTATGATTTTATATTATTAAATATATATTATTTAATTGTTAAATAATCATAAAAATATATATGAATTAATATTTTAATTAATAATATTATTTACAAATTACAAAAAATAGTTTAACAGTTGTAATCGTGATGCCTTCTAACTCAATCCAAATTGAACCTATTTATTAATTGTATCACTATAATTGATGTGTTCGTACCATATTATCATATCATGTAACATTTTCAACTTTCCCACATGTATTAGTATACGTATTTCATTTGAACATATTCATTTTATATATGTCATTTAAATGAAACATATGCATACATAGAGATTTTAGCTAGACGTGCTCACGAGATAAACTTGCCACGAGTCGGTTTATCGCAGTAAGAGCAAATTATACGTGTCTAGCTATAATTTAAATAAGGACACAAGATATTGAAAATGAAATTAAATAAAATGATTAAAATTGAAATAAGTGAAATTTGACATAGTGAAATTAATTAAAGTAGACAATTTGACTAGATAGTATTTTTGACACTAGATATATGTAAATATGTAGAGAAAATAATAATAATAATAATAATAATAATAATAATAATAATTTATTTTATTATTATTATTTATTTAAATTATATTAAAAATATCATAAAAGTAAAAAAAAAAATA
This sequence comes from Balakata baccata, assembly GCA_949630135.1. Classification (NCBI taxonomy): domain Eukaryota; kingdom Viridiplantae; phylum Streptophyta; class Magnoliopsida; order Malpighiales; family Euphorbiaceae; genus Balakata; species Balakata baccata. The sequence continues at coordinate 6,473 of CATIWF010167108.1, forward strand.
AAAGAAAAAAAAATTGAATGAGACAAGTTGGCTTGGCTGGTTGTGCTTTACTTATCCCAAATTCTAGCCATAGTTCTCCTTCTCCCCTTCGTTTTTCTTTAAATTTTCTCTCAAATTCTAGCCATATTCAGACTTTCATATCACAGGTAATTCATGTATTCTTCTAATCTTGCTAATTTCTTTATTAAGGATAGATGATGAAGATCTTTTTCATACAAGTGATGTAGTTGGATTTTATTTTGGGGGTAGTATATTGATGCCCAGTTTTCTTCATGTTAAAGGCTAATTCTGAAGAAGTATAAAACACCAAACTTGTAACTTTATGTCTTAGGTATGAGACTATGTAAATGGTTTTGCATGATTTAGTGTCTGTGGAAAGATATTGGCATCAGACTGGAATTGGTTCTATTAAAGAACTTAGTTGTATCATTTTTTGTTTTGATTATGTTTCTATATGATAGAGTAGGTATTTGAGAAAGCTTAAAACATAAAATCGTAAACATACGTGTTGTCTAGTTTTATACAAAATTTCAGGACCAGATTATAGGCGGATGTTGAGTTATGGGTAAGAGAGTCATGTCTATTCCATATTTGAGCTGCCTGCTTAGTGTCCTGGGCAGATCCAGTCAGTTATTTGCCAATTTTAAGCTCCTTATAGACATAATCTGTAAATGGTCAAAACATGAAAGTTATAGGTATAGATCTTAGCTAAATTTTAGCATAAAGGTTACTTCAATATGTTATGTATGTTGTGAGTTATAGACTTTATAATTCAGACTGGTTTGGATGTCAGCCTTGTTTCTGATCAGTCACAATTACCCTACCATATGAGGCAGAATGGATGAAAGTTGTCAACATGAAAAATGTTCCATTTTAACATATATATGTTCATACAAAGTTTCATACAAATATGACATACACGTTGTAAGATATGAAGAAGCAAAATTGGTATCCCAAAACTGCCTACGGTAAAAAACAGGGTAGAGAACAAAATATGTTTATAAATTGTATAAAACATTCCACAAGGGTCCAATTGTTATGAAATTTAGATATGTGGTAGCCTACATATTAGCTTTAATTAGAAATAAGAATCATACAAATTGGACTAGTATAAAAAAAGTTATAAGCTACTGAACACATGAAGGTCACACTGCCATTATACCAAACCCTAGCTAGTGATCCGTATTATGCATATTTCAATTTGTTTAAGTTGCACTAAGTTTATTTAGCAACCAATTGACCAAGTATATATTCAATTAGGCTCATAACATATTGGAGATCCCCAAGGAAGTGAAAGATAATAAGTTAGAGGCTCAAAATCGAAAGGAAAGGTGAATTTAAATATCAAACGATTTCTTTGGTATGTGTTACGTGTAATGTGATTATTACGTGCTATATGCAACATGACTTGACTTGTAGCCATATGAATTATGTGATTGTTATGGTATGCATATGATATCAAAAGGTGATGAATGACTAAAATATATGGTTATGTTATAGGTTTTTCTTACATGAAGTGATTGATTATTGAATATGTAGATGTGACATAAATGCAAATGTTAAGTAATGATTATTGCAAAGGCATATACATATGGATTTAAAAGGCGTTGTGACTAGCTAAATAGCATTGAAAAGCAAAGAAAGAGGCCTATGGCCCAATATTCAAAAGCAAAAGAAAAGGCCTATGGCCTAACAAATGTGCAAATATTAAAATGATCAAACTAGCAAATGCAAATGTTCACATGGAAACCCGGGACAGTGTCTGTTTAGCCTAGTCACAACAAAAAGAAAATAACATAAACATCAATATAAGCAAATGAAATGTTTACAAGATTTAATATGATTTATATTGATATGACATTAATAAATAGAATGACATGTAAAATGTATAGGAATGACGATTATTACTTTTAACTATGATTGGCTTGGTACTTTATAAAGCTTTTGATAATTATTCTCATTGAGTTGCAACTCATTAAATTGCATCATCTTCAGGCAAAGAAGAGTAATTAGCTCATTTTGGAGGTGCATACCATATAAAAGACGTGGATCACAGGTCACCGGCCGAGCCTCACCAATTTCTCTCCTTGCATTTCACATATGTATAGGGACATGACTTTTATGTTTTGGACTGTATGTCTATACACGTATAATATAGTAAATACGCAGTGATGTGATATATATTTATGTATATAGTCATGCTGTTATACTTTGCTGAATTGCTAAATGCTACAAAGTGATATTGATATATGATTTTAAAAAAAAAAGTATCCCTCATTATAAATAGGACTATGTCTTATTCTATGCAATACATGATAACATGATACAAGTATAAGTGATAGCCATAGGTATAAGATGTTACATATCATATCAAATTTTGACATTCTATTAATTACTTGACCACCCTTTAAAGTCTAATCAATAAATATTTGACTATTAAGTACATTTTTCAAAAATAATTTTTTTGAACAAGATGTAGAGAGAATTTCAAAAGTGTATTGAAACATCCCAATTAGACTAACATCTTTTTAATACTAACTTCATTCATTCTCCCCTAGAATTATTGAAATCAAGCAAAAAGAATAACAATCAAGCATTGTGCTAAGCAAATCTATAGTTCTCTCTATCTAGATAGTCCTCTCCTACTTTGAAAGCTATGCATGTCCTTTCCTATTTTGAGAGGATTAGTGTGCTTTGATTTTATTGGATCGTATAGTCTGCAAACTTATGTTTGAAATGGATGTTCAATTTGGGAATTTGTCTTTTACAAATGATGAGGAGGAAAAACTGATACTTGAGTTAGGCCAGGATGTTAAGGAGACAGATTCTTATGATTTATACTTAGTAGGATGCTTTCTCACAGAAAGGACGATCAACTTTGACTTCATGAAGAATTGTATGGCTAGTCTGTGGAGGCCGAGTAAAGGCATGTCGATTAGAGAGATCAATCCGCAGTTATTCATTTTCCAATTCTTTCACATCGTTGATTTCAAATGAGTGCTTGAGGGTGGGCCTTAGACTTATATGAGAATTCAGGTCTCTATGGACGTTTATTTACCTTTGAAACGGTTTAAGAAGATAAGGTAACCTAAGGGGGATTGGTGTATTATGAATTTCAAATATAATTGTTTTGTTTCATCTATGGGTTGCTAGGCCATTCTAATCGTTATTGTCAACAGTTGTTTAATGTATTGTCTAGTGAAATTAAGAAGTAGGGTAATTGGATGAAAGTACAGGTGAAACAGGGGGTTAATAATGGAGCGCGGTGGTTGCGAAAGATGAACAATGGTGGCATTGCTGTTCTATAAGATATGAAAATTACTGGGATAGCACAATATGGGACACAACATAATTTGAATATGGGCAAGAGTGGACATAAGTTAGTTACTTGTATGACTAATACTGAAGTGGATAATTATAGTGGATAAGCTGACGTGGATAATAGTGACTTGGCCTAAAATTGTCTAAGGATAAGAAAAGGAGTAGGGAATGGCCAGGAGCATATAATGGGTTGGATAATATGTCTTTGGATGGTGTAAAGGCTTTTAGTGCTGAAAAAGGGCCTAAGACTATCATTGAAAATAGATCATTACCAAAGGTAGGACTTGGGGCACAGGCCTGCCTACACCAATGAGTTGGCTATGTTGGAGCTATCGAGGCTTGGCTACTCCTTGAGCAGTTCGTGCCCTAAGTGAGATTTGTAAATCTCGTAAGCCATATGTAGTCTTTTTAATTGAAACCTTGGTTCAAGTTAGTAAAGTAGAAGTTAGGGTTAAATTAGGATTTGATATTGCTTTTGCTATAAATAGAGATGGAATCAGAGGTGGTTTGGCTGTGTTATAGAGGTCTACCTTCTTGTGTGTTATTTCTAGTTTTTTTAAGAATCACATAGATGTTGAAATCACTGATAGTGGGAAAGGGGATTTAAGGCTTACATGTTTCTATGGCTTTCCCGAGAGGAACCGTAAGAGAGCTTCGTAGGATATGCTTCGAAGATTAGTTGGTATGTCTAACAAGCCGTGGTATGTCTAGGAGATTTTAACGAAATTTTATCAGATGCTGAGAAGATGAGTCGCACAACCCAACCTGGGTGGATGTTAAATGGTTTTAAGCTATTTCAAATTGTGTAAACAAAGGTGAGGAAGAATAATATATAACACTGCTACTGATAATTGGAACACATATATTATACACTGAATAATCATTCTTATATACAAGAGTAAGTCTAAAAGAAGGAAATAAAATAAATCTAAATATAGTAACAAATTGCTAAATATATGCCTACTTCTTATAATACAAAGATTTCCTATAATATAGGGATTATTATTCCTGATTCCTCTACACTTTCCCTCAAGCTGGACTGTACAAGTTGTACAGGTTCGACTTGCCTACATACTTCTCAAACAAAGATGTTGAAAGTCCTTTGGTGAGAATGTCAGCCATGTGTTCTATTGAAGGAACATATGTCATGCAGATAGTACCATCTTCTATTTTCTCCTTTATAAAATATCGGTCAATTTCCACATGCTTTGTCTAGTCGTGATGCATTGGAGTATGTGAAATTTTTATTGCTACCTTGTTGTCATAGTAAATCTTTAAAGGAAACTCTAGTGGTTCACCAATTTCTTTTAACAGATTCTTCAGCCACATAACTTCATAAATACCATGAGCTACTGACCTTAGCTCAGCCTCAGCACTGCTTCTAGTCACTACTGATTGTTTTTTACTTCTCCAAGTTACTAAATTCCCCCAAATAAAAGTGTAGTAATCAGAAGTAGATCTTCTATCCTTCATTGCACCGCCCCAATCTGCATCGGTGTAGGCTTCAATGCTTCTTTCTCTATTTTTCCTAACGAAAAGGCCTCTACCTGGTGTACCCTTGAGATATTTGAGTATTCTATGTATTACTTCTAAGTGTTTGCTATTGGAGCATGCATGAATTGGCTAACACGACTAATGGTAAAAGCAACGTCAGGTTGAGTATGAGATAGGTAGATAAGTCTACCAACCAGGCATTGATATCTCCCTTTTTCAACTGGCTCACTATCACCATCATTCTCTAATTTTTTTTATTGAAGTCAATTGGTGTTTCCACAAGTTTACAGCCCATCATTCCTATGTCTCGTAGGAGATCTAGCACATAGTTCCTTTGTGATATTAAGATTCCAGTTTTATTTCTTGCAACCTCTATACCGAGAAAGTACCTAAGGTTTCCTAGATCCTTCATTTCAAATTCTATTGCCAACTCCTTTAATCTTTCTATCTCCACTATATCACTTCCTATCAAGACTATATCGTCCACATAGACTATGAGAATTGTAACTTTCTCATTATTCCACTTGTAAAACAAAGTATGATCTGCTTGGGCTTGTTGATACCCTTGATGAAGTATTGCCCTAGCTAACCTTCCAAACCACATTCTTGGTGACTATTTAAGTCCATACAAGGACTTCTTTAATCTGTAAACTTTATTGTTCTTACTTTCTTAATCAAAACTAGGAGGAAGTCACCGTTCAAAAATGCATTTTTGACATCTAATTGCTGCAGAGACCATCCTAGATTCACTATAAGAGAGATGAGAACTCGGATAGTATTTATCTTAGCCACTGGTGCAAATGTCTCTTGATAATCCACCCTCTATGTCTATGTATACCCTTTAGCAACCAGCCGTGCCTTGAATCTCTCCACTGAGCCATCAGCTTTGTATTTAATGGTAAATACCCATCTATAACCAAAATGTTCCTTCCCTTTTGGTTTCTGTACCACTTCCCATGTTTATTGTTTTCCAATGCTTTCATCTTATCCATTATAGCCTTTTTCCACATTGGTTTATTCATTACTTCCTACACAGTTTATGGAATTTCTTGATCTTCCAAATTAGTCATAAGAGCTTGAACCAATTTAGACAACTGATTGTAAGAGACAAATCTCGATATTGGAGGATTAGTACAGGACCAAACTCCTTTTCTAATAGCTATAGGCAAATAGAGATCAGAAAAGTTATTTTCCATACCTGATTTCAGATCGGACTCTTGGTATTGTAAGGCTTGTGGATCACAATTACTCTTTGAACCTTTTCTTTGTGTGTATTTTAATTCAAACAGTTGCTTCGGATAGAAACTTTGGTTTGGAAGGTTTTCTTAAGGTGTCGGATCGTGTGGAGGATCGTCTTAATTCTCTAAATCAGAAATTTATGGAGATGAATTTTGAATTGAAAGGTAATTTCCTTAGGATGTACCCGGATAGTTTGAGTTTGAATCGGGGAAGTTTTTCTGAGTATCACTTGGGGACATATTTTGTGAGTAATTTGGATTTATTTTTGAATTTTTGGAAAAAGGAGAAATATCCCAAAAATATTCCCATTGACTTGGATTTCTTGATTTACCCATAGAAGAAAAATTCTCTTCACAATTATACTCCCCCTGAAGAGAATTTTTCTAAAAAAAGAATTTATTTTCAAAGAATGTGACATCTTTTGAAGCAAAGTATTTTCTTTTCTTCATGGAGTAACATTTGTAGCCTTTCTGAGTGGTGGAGTACCTAACAAACACACATTTGTGAGATCTTGTATCAAATTTGCTCCAATGAGGATCTAAATTATGAACAAATGCTAGACACCCAAAGATACGAAAGTCAAAAGGATTAGAATAATGTGTTTCAGGATAAAATTGATGGAGACAATCAATAGGAGTTTGATATCTTAATACACGAGATGGAACCTGATTAATCAAATAGCACGCAATTAGAACTGCATCACCCTAAAAGGTTTTTGGCATGCTGGTTGTGAACATGAGAGACCGAGAAACATCTAACAAATGTCGATTTTTTTTGAGACATAGTTCTGTTGTGGGCTATCAACACATGAACTTTGATGAGTAATTCCATTTTTTAGGAGAAAATCTCCCATGGTAGAATTGAAAATTCTATACCATTATTAGTATGTAAAATACGAATGCTTTCATTAAACTGAGTGCGAATCATAAAGTGAAAATTTTAGAAAACAGTAGCAACTTTAGATTTCTCTTAAAAGGTAAACTCAACAAATACGAGTATGATCTTTAGTGAATGTAACAAACCATTTTTTTTTGTTGAGTGTCTCAATACGGTATGGACCCCAAATATCACTGTGAATTAAGACAAATGGTTTAGATGCATGATAAGATTGAGGAGAAAAAAGAACACGAGTATGTTTGGCCAATTGACAAATTTCACATTGGAGTGAATCCTAGGTTTTGAACAACAATGGAAACAATAATTTCAAATAAGAAAAACTTGGATGTCCTAGCCTATTATGAAGCAAGATAATTTATTAATGATGAGTAAAGGAGGAGCTAACAACTGTTTGAACCAACCCACGCACAGAACAAACATCCTCAAAGTAATAAAGACCATCAAGTTCCCTAGCACTGCCAATCTTCCTCCCCGAAATTCGATCCTGAAAAACACAAACAGAAGGAGAAAATTTTACAATACAATCCATATCTCGGGTAAGCTTGCTAATGGATAATAACTTCAAGCCAAGTTAGGAACATGTAATACAAATTGCAAAAAAATATTTGATCCAATTTTGATAGATCCAATACCAGCAAATACAGAGAAGGAGCCATCAGCAACCTTAACTCGATGATTTCCAGGACTAGGAGAATAAGATATGAATAATTTTTCACAACCTGTCCCCTGAATCGATAATCCAAGGCTTGGCTTTTGTAGTCAGACCGCCTAAGGAATTCGTGTAGGTACCTTGCTGGGCTGTCAAAGAGGTGGACTGAGGTGCAGAGAGTAATTTGGGAAGTTGATCTAACTACTCATCTGAGAATGTTGTGCCAAGTTGGTTTTCTGCCCTTGTGTCGGATGAGACCTGCAATCCTTTCCCATCACGTCCTTTGTTACGGTTTGAAGTCCAATTTGCAGGCTTACCATAAAGTTTCTAACATATTTCTCGAGTGTGATAAGGTTTATTACAGTGATCACACCACTTCTTCGAACCTTTTGTATCAACACCATGAGCCACCAAACCAGACTAGTTAGGGGAAGATGAAGATAGGGTACCCTTCAGAGAATCACCAAGCATAACCTTCCGGTGATGTTCTTTACATCGTACGTCACTAAATATCTGGCCAATATTTGGCAATGGTCTTATCACAAGTAGGCGACTATGGACATCATCTAGTTCTGGATTCAGACTAGCAAGAAAGTCATAGATACGATCGACATCCACCATTTCCTTGTACATCATAGCATCATCTGTATTCTTCTAAGGTCAAGTGATAAATAGGTCCAATTCTTGCCAAAGTTTAGTTAATTTAGTATAATACTGAGTTACCTCATTCTCCCCTTGTCGGAGATTTCGCGCACGAGTCCTCAATTCAAACATCTGAGAAGAATTTTGCAGATCTGAGTAAGCAAGAGTGACAACATCCTAAATACTTTTTACTGTTGGAAATAAAATATAGGTATTAGCAATATGATCTTCTATAGAATGAATAAGCCACGCCATAACCATCGGGTGTTGTTATTCCCAAGTCGGATAAGTCACATCATCTGAAGCGGGTTGTGAAATAGTTCCATCAAGATAGCCTTGTCTTCCTTTGCCATGAACAACCACCATCACAGAACGGGACCATTTAAGGTAATTTTTTCCATTCAATTTTTGGGTTGTAATTTGCAGGGAAGTTTAGGTTTGGGAATCAGAAATTGCAGTGGGAACAATTGTAGGAGTTGGTTGGACAGAATCAGAAGAAACCTCCAAACCATCACCTCTGCTTGCTCCATTGTTGACCGGTGGGACCATTGTTTTTCTTCAACTCACACTTTAGTTTACGGTTGCTGTGATACCATGTAAACAAAGGTGAGGAAGAATAATATATAACATTGCTACTAATAATTGGAACTTATATATTATACACTGAATAATCATTCTTATATATAAGAGTAAGTCTAAAAGAAGGAAATAAAATAAATCTAAATATAGTAACAAATTGCTAAATATATGCCTACTTCCTATAATACTGAGATTTCCTATAATATAGTGAACGTGCACAACCAGACTGTCAAGCATATAGCTTAACTAGTAGTGATTTGAAAAAAAAAAAAAATACAGGACTAATGAATTTATCACATCAATTGAAACTCATAAACAACAAATATTCTTTAAAAATAACTCTGGAAAGAACATGGGATGACTGGGACAGTGTGAACTAATGTAATTTCACAATTCCATATTTCTGTGTCAGATGATTACCTGTCCGGTCGAAATGTTTTAGATGAAGCTGATTGATAGAGCCTATGCCCCATAACCAAGCTGGAAAAACTTGGATTCCCTTTGCCATCATGATCAAACCCAGGAATAAACACATCAGTTTCAACACAAATCATGTAGTCAATTGCACCCCATAGCAATTTATGGGCATTGGTCCTCAACTCAATGACTGTAGTCTCAGGCTCATTATCGCTCTCAGCAACCCAACCCCACCAACCTTCAATATTATGTGAATATTTGGGTCGAGCTGGAGGAGGTGGAAGTGGACGAGGGCGTGGACCAACAGTTTTCCATGCTTCAAGTTTCTTCTTTTCCATAACAAAAGCTGGGGACCTTGAGTATATGTCCAACAAGGTTAACCTCACGACCATAAATTCTACTGAGCTTCCATGCCATGCTGAGGGATGGGGGATCTTGAAGGCTATGCTCTTGAATTTAGGTTTTTCAGCTTGGTGGGTAGAGTATGTTATGCTTTGTACAACTACGATCCAATATGCAGTGCTAGTTAATGGAAAGGAATTGAGTCATATAGTTCCAAAGAGGGGGTTAAGGCAAGGTAACCTACTGTCTCCCTATTTGTTTTTTTTTTTTTTTGTGCGCTGAGAGTTTGACTGCTATGATACGAAAGGCAGAGTTAAGAGGACAGATAAATGGTTGTAGAATTACTTCTAGTTCTCCTAGTGTCTCTCATTTGTTCTTTGCAGATGATAGTTTCTTTTTCTTCAAGGCTAAGGAAAGGGAGTCATAAAATGAAACTGATTTTGAGGGAGTGTGAGGAAGCTTCAAGGTAGTCAATAAATAAATTTCAATAAATTTGAAATTTACTTTAGCTCTAATGTGCTACAAAGGGTGAAAGTTGAGATTTCAGATTTACTACAGGTTCATATTCCACCGAATATGGGTCGCCACTTGGGATTGCCTTCCCCCATTGGTAGACAGAAAAGAAAAATCTTTGTATATATACGGGAACGTGTTTGGAAACGCATTCAGGGTTGGTCTGGTAAGTTACTTTCCAAGGCTGGTAGAGAGGTTTTAATTAAGAATATGGTGTAGGCTATCCTAAAATATTGTATGTCTACCTTTTAGTCACCATCCTCTTTGCTTGGGGAGATCCAAAGGATGTTGAATGCATTTTGGTGAAGTTTAAAAGGAAATGGGAAGAAAGGAATTCATTGGTTTAGTGGGGAAAGGTTGTGTGTGAGGAGGGAGTTTGAAGGGATGGGTTTTCAGAATTTATTTGCTTTTAATCTTGCAATGCTATGCTAGGGAAGCAAATGTGGAATGTGATCTCTGAACCAAATGCTTTAGTTACTCAGCTTTTCAAAGCTAAATACTTCCATAGAGGGACCTTTTTTTTAGCTCAATTAGGGTCAAATTCGAGCTATACTTAGAAGAGCATTTTGGCTTCCCAAACTTTTTTACAACAAGGTTGTAGATGGAAGGTTAGAGATGGAAGTTGCATTAAAGTGTAGGGTGATCCGTGGCTTAATAATACAACAAATTTCAAAGTCAATACTATTATCCCTGAATTGGAGGCAGCATTGGTGAATAATCTTATGATCCTAGGTAGGCAAGAATGGGATATAGAACTTCTTTAGGAACTGTTTAATTAGTGGGATTTGGAAGCTATTACCATTATTTCTTTAAGAAATTTTCCAAGTAGTGAGAAGCTGATTTGGCGTTACTCTAAGAATGGGTTATACTTGGTTAAGTCAGGTTACAGGGTGGCAATGGAAGTTGGTTCAAGAGATTAGTTTTTCAGGATGCAGGGGTAGTGGAAAGAGATCTGGGCACTGGATCTTCCTCCTAAGATTAGATCTTTTCTTTGGTGTGCTTGCAGGGATTGCTTGCTGAAGAGAAGAAGACTGCGTGGTCATGGAATCCCTGTGGAATTAACTTGTGTTTTATGCAGGTCTGATGTGGAGCATGTTTGGCATACCATCATTTATTACCCATTTGCAAGACAATGTTGGTCATTGCTCAATGTATTACTGGATTTTAATTGCATATGAACTTTTGTAGATTAACTCTTTGCTCAATTCTAGGATCGCAGCATAACTAATGTGGGCAAGATATATGCTTTGTTATGGAGCATTTGGTGTCAGAAAAATGCCATCTTGTGGACAAATAGCAGCAATAACCCAGCTCAAACAGTCTATGAAAGTCAACTAGTCTCGTGTGAATGGGTGTGGGCTCGAGCTCAATGTTCAAATCAGATTCATGGTATTCCTACTAAGGAGAGTAGTAATGTTTGCTGGCAGCCTCCTAATCAAAATCAGTTGAAGTGTAATATCAATGCTGTGATATTTAGGGACATAGGTACTACAGGGGTAGGGATGGTTGTGTGCGGTTCGAATAGAGAGTTTGTCTATTACTGCACTAGTGTTTCCTGGAATCTTTGAGCCAAGGCTTGCTGAGGTTCTGGGTCTTCATGAGGCACTTTGATGGTTTCTTCAAATGGGTAGTAGTAATTATGTCTTTGAGATGGATGCCAAGTGATGCTCTCCAGAAGCAGCAAGATGATTTCAAAATCAATAATTTATTAATTATTATTTATAAATCAAACTAATAATCCTTGACTCATATCTAAATCTAAATTTTAACATAACATTATCTTGTCAATACATATATATATATATTTGAAAGAGAAAAAATTCCCTATATTTTATAGTTTTGTGTAATTAAGTCACTTGGGTAAAAATTTCTTATTAATTATTGATTTTGAACTAATCTAGTCTATCAATATTCGTTCAATTTGATTAGACGCTCCCTAATTATTATTGTTATTGATTAAATGCTAAACATTTCATAAACATGAAGTTAGTTTGATATTTAATAATTTTCTAAATCAACTGAACAAATTAAATTATTAGTTAAAAGGGTTAATTAAAAAAATATTTAGCTACTTTATATCAAAACTTCCTTAATCCTTATAATAATAATAATTAGCCATTTCAAAAACCAGAATACTTCTTCTTCTTCTTCTTCTTCTTCTTTTAATCTCTGCTAAAACATTTGATAATCAAATTTTCTTCTTCATCTTTTTAAATTAATAATGTTAGCGATACTGTTTTTCAATGAAAATCCAGAATCTTCTTCAATCTCTCTCTGCAAAAACAATTAACCAGCAATTTCTACAGAAATGGGTGTATTTCACAAGCACAACCAATCATGTCCAGCGGCAGAATCTCACCACCGGATGCACAAGCGCTTTCTACTACGCAACCACGTGCTCTTAAGCGCAGTACTTCTCTTATTGCAATATTTCAAGGCTCAAAAGCTGTGCTAATTTTAACACAGACGGGAGATTTCTTAGGGTATTTGAAATCTTATGTTAGGGAAGAAGATGGAGAAGTGATACTGAAGTTGGCCGGTGGACTTGCTCTTTTGATTTTGCTGCTCGGAATGGGTTGCTTTGACTTTGGCATTTTGCTTATGCTTTTGCTGAAGGTAATGGCAATGGTGAAGCCATAAGCGGTAATAATGTTCAAGGAGAGCAATTGAAGAACTGGTCTTGGCCTCTCCAAGCTGTTTAGAATTCCTTAATTTTGTTTCTCTCCTTTTTCTCTTAATTATTATTTTTCCTCTCCTGGTGTATTTGAATTATTTTTTGTTCTCTTTTGTTTCTTTGTGAAAATGAAAATCATCATCATCACTTAATCATGGAGAAGGTATAAATGCTGATGTCTTATCTCTATCTTTTTTGCACTCATAATGTTTGATATATTGCCTCAGTGAAATTTCTTCGCATTACTGTTGGTCGGTTTCCACACCTTCAGCCATTGTTCTGTCTTTTTTTTTTTTTTTAAACAAACGATTGCAGAATGATAAATTAATATATAGTATTGAATGAATATAGCAAGTGAAATTATTCTATATTTGCTTTTAGTATGTTCATTATATCTAATGCAAGTTGTAATTGCCACCGTTAGACGATCCCATATCACGAAGATCAAAATCTCTATGTAGTCATACCGACGATCAAGATCCCTAGATAAAGTCCTCCTTCTCACTCGACTTGCGCGAGTCACTGCCACTCCGTGCGCCATAAGCGCCACCCCCAATCTAGTAAGGCTTTGACAGCGGGAAGAAAGAACCTCGAAAAAAAGTCTTTTAGAGCCTTTAGCGGCTGTAGGGATCGCTCCCTCACTCGGTTCGGCTGCGAGTCTCTCCAACTTCTTTACCCGCGGACTCCGGAACACA
>CATIWF010167113.1:0-19036 GCA_949630135.1 Balakata baccata
ATACTGTATAACAGAGTATATACAGCGATGAAATGAAAAATAATTGAAACACAAACAAGAGGAAACAAAAACAGGAAAATTGTGAATCTCATCAAAATTCCACCCACCCCTCCTCCAGGCCACTTCAGTGTCGGCAACAGAGGGAAAAAAAAGGTATAAGAAAAAAAGTTAATCGGAGAAAGAAAACAAAAAGATGAAGAGAAAACTGTATTAAATATGTGCTTTTTTTTTTTTTGACATATGCATTGAATAAGTGCTAGATATTCAAAATTTACATAAATCTAAATGAGGAAAAACAAAGAATGGAAAAAAACAGGAAAATTGTGAATCTCATCAAAATTCCACCCACCCCTCCTCCAGGCCACTTCGGTGTCGGCAACAGAATGGAAAAAAAAAGTTATAAGAAAAAAAGTTAATGGGAGAAAGAAAACAAAAAGATGAAGAGAACTGCATTGAATAAGTGCTATATTCAAAATTTACATAAATCTAAATGAGAAAAAAAAAAAAGAATGGAAAAGAAATAGTCCTTCAGTTAAATCTTAGCAATCCAAGATTCCAAGGCAACAGATCCTGGTATAATTTAGGTTCATCTCTAATTAAAACCTAAATGATATAATTTTATTGTATAAATGTCGATTACTTTTTATTTATGAATCATTTGATATATAATAAGCAATAGAGATAGTGAATTTTAATTGAAAGACTAAATTATGTAAATTTGAAAATTAAGGAAGTGAAATATGCTGGACTAATTATACAAATGGTACCAAATTTTTTACTTAGTTACAATTTGGTAATAAATTTTTTAATTGCTACAATTTGTTATAAAACTTTAGAAATATTACAATTTAGTATCAAAGTTAAAATTTCAGTCAAATAAGATGATGTATCAATATATTGGCATGTCACATCAGCATGTCAAATCAGCCAATCAATATGCCACGTCAACTTTTTTTACTAAAAATTTGACTTGAGTACCAAATTACATATACGTTAAAATTTTGGTATCAAATTATAATTATTAAAAGATCACGTCAAATTAAAAAAATTAGTACCATTTGCACAATTGGCCTGAAATATGCTTTTCTTTTTCCCAAAAATAAGAAGAACGAGTGCACGATCATACTAACTTGACGCTGAATTATTCCTATTATTGCAAAAATGAAATGTAGCAAATTATAGTTATCGTGTACTTTTGGTAGAGAAATTTCGCACAATACAACTACACATCAATTTACATGAAAAGAATTGTACTGATACAGAAGTAGTTTTCCATATCTGTGACTAAACATATAATTTACAATACAAACTAAAACATGAGAAAATTTTCATATTCCTCACAAATTTAAAATTATAAAACCTACCTCTTAATTCAGATTATTTCAATTGTTAGAATATGAGAAATCTTGTGCCACTCAGAGCCGCTGTCTCGGGCGCAACTTTCCCCAAGAAGAGAACATAGCCAAATTCGCAGATACTTCAACCGGGAGAGGCGTTGCATGGCTGTAGCTGTTGGTAGCGTTGGCAGCGGAAAATATATCTGAATTGAGAGGAGCTATATGTCTTGGTCAAAATTATAGATTTAAAAAAATTCTAATTTTATCGAAACATGCAATCAAATATTACATGACATGAAAACACACTTTTCATATTAGCCTTGAGCATTTATCTATAACTTTTAACAAAACATATTTTGTAACATTTATGAATAATATCCATTTTGTTAAAATCATCACATGATTTAAAGAATAAAATGAAAAAATAAAAGGTTTAGACAAACCTTATTGAACCGAGTTCACCAAGTAAGCGAACCAAACAAAAATACCAAAAGCTTTAGTAGCGTTGATGAAACTTCTTTTGCTAATTCCAGATGTATGATCACAAATATCTCATTCTAGCAAATTTATAAGCTATTAACACTTTAGGAGTTTTTGCTCAATATTTTCTTTTAATGCTCATACCATATGAGAGAAAAGAAAATTTTTAAAAACAAAAACAATTTCTACTCAAGAGAAATTTTTGATGAAACAGAATGTAAGAAGAAGTTGATTAACTGAAGATTAAGAAAAGAATAATCAGAAAATGGCCAAATTATTAAATAAGGTTTTCAGACTGAAAAAAAATTTATTTTTAATTTATGATATAATGATAGTACAACAATTTCATAATTCATTTTTTTAGCTACCGCTATTAATTATAGAATTAATATGCTCTTCTATTATACCACTTTGGTTAATTTAATTAACAACTTAATTACATTATTATAATTTTAATTAACTATTTAATTAAAATTATAAATAAGATAAATAGTTAAAATTAATCATTATTAATTTTAACTCAAAAATATAAGTGATCATTTCTAATTTAATTCTCAATTAAATTACTCCTCACATCTTTTATATGGACTAGACAAATAATTTATTTTGGGTGTGACTTATAAGGTCAATAATTTTATCGGAACAAAAATATAATATTAACTCCTTAATATTATATCGGGCACAATTTATGAATCCCTCGTATACCCGGATACATTAAGTATCATTCTGGAATTCTCCTTTTTATTATCGATAAAATCTCAAATATTAATTCGACCTCTAAATCATAATATTAAGTCATCTCGTTATGATCCCGATATTAATTAGGATCACATTATGTCAAACCGTATTGGTCAATATACTAATGAATGATAATTTACATTCTGATTAAAATAAGACTTATTATTATTAATCTAATTAATAATTCAATCTTACATTGAATAAGTTATATTTTTCGTGGCCATAAATTTATTTTATCAGAACCAAAATATCAACTTCATTAGGATCTTGCCCTAGTGCTACCGGGTAATGAGTCATACTATTGGTAATCTTATGTCTCACTACATAACTAATTGTGGTGACTATAAGCAAGATTACCAAGCGCGGATAACTCAGTATAAGGTAAGAGCACCTCCACAGCTACCCGTGAAAGGACGATCTTGACACCTCAAGTTAAAGGATTTCGAGTCATATAAGACTCATATATTATGATTAAAATAATAACTGTTGATATCTAGCGCTACCTGTGCAGTTATTATCATGCGTCACTGTTCGGTACATTTAACTTTTTAAGAATCAACTGGTTTATTTCTTCAAAATAAACCATGTGATAATCTAGAAGTCTTGTTTCAAACTTTCAAAGCAATTTTGTTTCATTTTCATCACATCAACATGATTTACATGAATATTAAACCTTTGTCGTTGTGAAACATTATGAGGAATAAGGAAACTAGCTGAAGAAAATAATGGTACTAAGAACTATCTTTAGAATCAAATCCTGTATGTTGTTCTATATAAATTTCTTATTCAAGAAATACATTGAGAAAAGTAGTTTTGACATCCATATGTCATATCTCATAATCATAGTGTGCTGCAATAGCTGAAAGTATTTTAATACTTTTAAGCATGGTTATGGGAGAGAATGTCTCTTTATAGTCAATTTCTTCCCATTGGCGATACCCTTTCACTACAAGCCTAGCTTTATAAGTATCATGTTACGTCCACGATTTAGACCCTGACCATATACACGTGTTGCTATCATTTGTACCGCAGTACGGAGGCGTACTGACCAGAGTCTAAATATGAACATACAAGTGTGAGAAATCTAATTTACTATGATAATATGATGCTTAATATAAATATTGAGTTGATTTGATGAAACATTGCAATTTCGTGTCATAAATGTAAATCAAGGCAACGGACTAGGCCAGGAATACATGGTTTTCGCCCAGCGGTAAGAATTTGAGTTAAGCATACCATAATGGGGAGAATAATATTTTAAGGCCATATGTGAAGTTATATGAAGATATTTAGAGGTTAAGGGCTCCGATTTGTATAAATAATGTTCCGAGTGTAGATTTACAGTCCGATATTCCGATTGGGAGTTAGAGATATGTGTTTACTATCGCAATGATGCCAAGGTGATCACAATTGAATTCTAAGATTTTTAAAATTAATAATTTAGAAATCAGACTTCAGATGAATTTTTACGGGTATAATTTAGAAAAATGACTAATTCGCAAAAATGTAATTTTCGCACTAGTGGTCATTTTGTAAAATCAGAATGGCCATTCCGAAGAGAAAATTTTTCTGAGAATATTGGTATGTTCAATTTGAGGAAATAAGGTCATTTGAGATATGAAATTTAAGAAAATAAATTTGCTCAAGTACTAAATTGAAAAATTTGGAAAGTCAGTGGAAAAAGTCCAAAGTCAAAGTTTGTTTTGGATTAATTTGGATAAAATCCAAAATATCTTTTTGTTAATTTTAATTGACCAATAGGAGCAAAAATTAAGCTCAATTAAGATTAATTAAGTACTAAGCAACTATAAAATTTTTTTTAAAAAAAGGCAAAAAATCAACCATTCATCATTAAAAAAAAAATAAAAACTCCATCATCATCATCGTCATCTTCTTCCTTCCTTCCTTGCACGACCAAGAAACCATTTTCCTTAAATGTTTTTCAATTTTCTCTTACAAATTACTATAATTCAAGCTTAAGGAGATATAAAAAATTAAGTAGTAGTGAATAAAATATTTTTGGAGGAAAACAAAATATTGGTAAGAAATTTCAAGAAAAATTGAGATAAGATTTTCTTCACTTTTCTTTCAAATTTTCATTGATTTAAGTTGGTTTGAATGATTGTTGTAAATAAATTTTAGTTTAGTGGAGTGTTTGATGTTGAATTTGTGAAAAAGATGAATTAAGGTTTTGTAAGAAAGTTATGGAAAATTTTAATAAAAATGGACAATGAGTAGAATGAGACTTGAGGAAGATGAATATAGTGAAAAATTGATGAAAATAATTTTTAGGAATTTTTGTTGAATTTTTAGAAATTTTTCATAATTATGGCCGAATTTTTGAAAAATTATTTTAAAGAATTTGTGTCATAAAATAATGAAAATAGAGTTAAATTGAGTGTTTGGAATTGGAAGATAATTTTTGGAATGAATGAAATATTTTTGGTGAATTTTTGGATTTTTGGCCTAATTATTGAAAAATATATTGGAAATTATTGAATATTATTTTTGTGAAATTGGTAATGGAAAATACAAGAAAATGGACTCAAGAGATCATAGACATTTATTTGGAATTTTTAAAGCATTTATTGAATTAATAGGAATTTTTGAGTAGAAAAATAGATTTTTGGATAAAAAGGAAAAATGAAAGTAGAAGGAGAAAAATAGTTTGGAGGATGAAATATAAGGAAAATGAAATGTTTACAAAGAAAAAATAATAATATTGGAAAAATTTTGGTCATGCCGGAAAGCATGTTAGGTGACCAAAATTTAGAATTATGCGTCAAATATGTTTAACGAGAAAATATAATATCGATATGAGATTTTGATATATAAGAGAAAGTGAAGTAGTTGGAAGTTTTATTTTCAACAGAAAATATGTTAAAGATGACTTTGTAGTTAATCAGAAATTATTGTTGCTTAGGCCCATTTACGAGACCAGCGCCAAAGGCAAATCAAAGAAAAGAGTCGGCAGATATAAGCACCTAAAAGTTGAGGTTTGTACAGTAATTTATAGTTTTTGCCATTAAATGTTTAAAATATTATTTTAATGAAATTTTGATTTAAATGAGTTTATATGCTGAATATGAAATTGAGAAACAATTATTTATGGCAAATATTAATACAAAAAAATATATTATTGTGTCATATTTACTTGAATGATAAAATAGTTTGAAATATTATGAAAATACATATTTGATAAGAATTTGATATTTTAGCTTATATATTAGCATAGACAACAGTTAGGGAGTTATTGATATAGTTATTGGTCCGGTGGATTTCCTGTAGCCATATATTATACTTTACGGCCTGGAGGGTTTCCTATGATCGTATGATACATATATTCGGTCCGGCGGGTTTCCTAGGTGTTTTATTTGATCCGGTGAGTTTTCTAGAATTATGAAATGATATGTACCCCTCGTTTCCCTATAATTAGTTTATGATGATTTAATATATGGACATGACAAAAGATTTTTATAAGTTTATAATATTGATTAAAGATTTTATATTTGATATTTTCTATAAATTACTGTATCACTGAGTTGTATAACTCAGTGTCAGAGTTTGTTTTTCTCTCGCACATATTTAAAGTGAAGATAAAGCATCAGACATTGTAGATATAAAATCATTGATAATGGACCCCATAATATGGAGCCAAACAGTAGTGATAGCTATTCCGAGCGGGTTGACCTTTTCCTTTATATTTTATTATTATGGCATTAGCGTTGTAAAAAAAATTTAAATACTCATATACAAAGGAATATAGACAGAGAGTGAGTTTAGAATTATATTGCATATATTTTTGTTTTATATTTTATTCTACTTGAAAGAAAAATGTTATAGTATTTTATATTATTTACAAATGTTTTGGTATTTGGTTTTGTAAACCGTAACACTACTTATTAGTCTAATATACGACGATGTATACGGACGGATAAAGGGTGTTACATATCAACATTCCCTTTAGAATCTAGTTTATGCTTATAAACCCATTTACACTCTATTGGAACTATTCCTTCAAGTGGGTATACAAGTTCCCAAACTTGATTCTAGTATATAGATACTATCTTAGGTTGCATTGCTTCTTGCCATTTAAGAGTATCAATGTCAGACATTGCCTCCTCATAAGTAACAAGATCTTCTGGTTGATCATTACTACCAAATATGAACAACTCTTAATCATGTTCAATAGTAAATCCATACCATCTAGGCGGATGTGAATCTTTTTCAGACCTCATAGGAGCTGAAGTGATATCTTTTGTCATGTTAGATTCAATTAGCTTATCAATCTCCATTGGTTCAGCCATTTGGATTTGTTTTTCAGATGGCTTTTCATCCAAAACTATATGTCTGCCTTTGTTTCCTTCTTTAAGAAACTCTTTCTCAAGAAAAATGACATATCTACTCACAATAACAATTTGTTCATCAAATAGGTAGAAATAATATCCCAAATTATTTCTAGTAGCAGCATATCCAATAAATCACCCTTTAGTGGACCATTTCTATAACTTATTTGTATTTTACCTTTTAATATAGGCATGTCAACCCCATATCTTAAAATGAGATGATATAAGAGTTTTACCAGTCCATATCTCATATGGAATAGTAAACACAGATTTAGAAGGAACTTTGTTAAGAATGTATAACGATGTTTCCAAAGCATATCCCCGGAAGGAGATAGGTAAGTTAGTATAACTCATCATACTACTTACTATGTCCAACAAAGTACGATTTCTCATTTCACTCACACCATTTAGTTGAGGTGTGCCTGGTGGAGTAAACTGTATGACATTATTTGAGGTAATCATTAAATTTAGTACTTGAATATTCACCACATCGATTTGATCGAAGTGCTATAATATTTTTTTCTAATTTATTTTCAACTTCGACCTTATACTTTTTGAACTTTTCAAAGATTTCATATTTGTATTTCAATAAATACAAAGACTTATCATCTATAAAGATAACGAAGAATTGATAACCTCATTGAGCCATTTCCTTAAATGGTCCACAAATATCAATATGAATTAATTCAAGAAGGTTCTCAGCAAATATTATTTGACCAGTAAATGAACCTCTTGTCATTTTCCCTTGCAGACATGATTCATATATAGAATCATTAGACTAAGAATCTAAACCTTTTAGAATTCCTATATCTACCAACTTGTGGATTCTTGCATTTATCTTATTAGGCTTATCACAATTTAAATAATATAAGTCATGATGTTTAGTTCCAATACCAATAAAATTATTATTAAAATAAATGTAACACACATTTTTGTAAAACAAGAATTCATAATTATTGTTTGTCAAAGCGGATACATAAATAATGTTCTTATAGGCATTAGGAATATACAAAACATCCGATAATAAAATTACATGATGGTTTAATAAAATGGAGATATTTCTCACTTACTCGGCTGCAACTCTTGCTCCATTACCAAAAGTGAGTTTTATCTCCCTATCATATAACAATTTCTTATGCCTTAGATTTTGCACAAAGGAACAAATATAAGCAGTTGCTCTTATGTCTAAGACCCAAACATATGATGAATTAAAAGAACGATCATAATTTAAATCAATATTTAAATTCAAAAGATGAAAAATACCTGAAAGACTTAAAATTCCTTTGCCTTTGGTCTTCTCTAAACTTTTTAGATAAACTGAGCCATTTCTCTTCCAATGACTATCATTTTGACAATAGAAACAGGTTCCTTTGTCAATCTTTGACTTAAGTTGGCTTTTTGCCTTCCCCTTACCCTTTTTGGGATACAAAGAAAAGAGAGTGAAACTCTTTCCCATAATGTTCTTTTTCTTCCTTTTCTTTAAGTGAGAAGAAGAAAAACTGCCACTAATACTTCTGCCTCTTTTTTTTAGGGATTTATTACAATATCTTGGTGAAAACCAAATTTTGTTGCAGCTCTTACAAAATGCATTCCACTTTATTCAAATAGAAGTTAGAAATGAAACTTCCATAGGAACGTGGAAGTGATGCTAAGATACATTCTATCTTAAGCTCCGCATCCATGAAGAAATTGAGATCTTCAAGGCAATAAATAAGTCTTATCATCTCACCAACATCTCGGCCTTCTTTCATTTTCATTTGGAATAGTCTATTGGAATAGTTAAAGCGGGTAGTCCTACTAGTCTCGCCAAAACTTTCTTTTACTAACTCCAAAATGTCATTATAAGCTTATATCTTTTCATATTGCTCTTGTAGCTAATTTTTCATAGAAGCAAATATATAACACTTTGCTTGGGTGTTCTTATCAACCCAGTCTATGTATTGTTGTTTTTCAGCCTCACTTGCATTAGTAGTAGACGCTGCAGGTTTTGGCTTACTAGCAACATTCCACAAGCACTGCTGGACAAGCACTAGCTTAATATTCCTTAACCAGTCCACATAATTAGGCCCGATGAACCTATTACGGTCCAAAAGCGATTGGAGTGGTAATGGTATAGCCATATTATTAGAGAAAATTTACTGCAAAAAAAATAAAATGTATCAGTTTAATTATATATTAATGGTCAAACCAATTGACCAAAATGATTTGGACACATAATCATAATGGTTTCTCTTACTAATTTGATGCATCCTACACTTACCTCGTAGGAAACGGAAGTTCCGTTGGGATGAACTTCTAGTAGGTAAATTGAGTCTCAATAATACTCTAATTAATATTCTTCAGCTTCTCATAGTAGAATTTTTGGAATATTAACATATTAATGAGATAACAATTCTTTGTCAAATACAATAATTGTAAACATAATTTATTTCCTTTTTAATTGGCTCCTAATACACTAACCCTTAGCTTCACAAAATGACATTCTTGGACTAACATATTAGATGAATCATATTCACGATATCAGTAAAATAAATAAACCCAATCTAGTGTCACTCAGCTTCACAAAATGATATTTTTACAACATTAGATGTTCATCCATTTTACAAGTCAAATACATTATTTGACCTTATCATTAATATACAATAAATTGCATATTAATGCTCCTATGGAGAGTCTTAATATAGACATCTTACATCTTTATTGAATTCATTATCTTTGGAAAGATTATTTGGTCTTTTATCTTAATTTTAAAAGTCTCACTTTGCACATTAACCGGATTAAAAATTTACTGGCATTCATAAAGCAGTAAATTTATCTTTGAATTATCACATAATTCAATTTTAATGTTAATATTTGCATATTAGTCTTTTTCATATCATATATCATATGATTATAAAATGTGATTACATCTATACTCAGATATTTATGGATTTATAAATATACATATGATATTTGATTGAATAAAATGCATACTACCCCTCATTAGCATGCACTTTATGTTTCATAAACAAATATGATCTCATTATATAATCATATTATATAATGTTTAAATTTAAATAATTTTGGAGTAAATATATCTATATATATTTTGTGAGTATACTATTATACCCACCATATCCATAAAATAAATTATATATATAAAGTTGAATTTTTTTTCAATAACTTGAAAAAATCAACCATATAAAAATTTATATATAATTTATATCTTATTTAAAATAAACCACATAAACATATATATATATATATATTTTAAAATTAATATTTAAAGCTCACATATTCAATGATTTGCCATATATAATCACAACACATGCAATAATAGAAATTAATCATGCAATTTACAATTCTATTGCAATTGTTAGAAAAATTCTCATTCCAAAATAGAAAATACAAATTAATCTCCATCTTAGTAGATCTTTCTTGTTGCTCCTCTTCAAAATTTTGGGCCTCTGTGTTCCAAAGGAAAATTTATACATTATATTCTCTTGGTATACCAAGGACTTTAATATAATGATAAAATTAATTGTTGATCTATTAATATTACAAACCAATTTATAAAATAATAAAATCCATAACACCTTTGAAAAATCTAAAACAAAAAAAAGATAAATATCATGAAACATCAAATGTAATATAATATTTAAATCAGATCTATAAGAATAACAAGAAAATCATCTATAACCAAACCGAGCCTACTAACATAAAAGAGTTATTTTGCTAAAAAATTCATGGGATGGCTCTGATACTATTTTTGTTGACAGCGGAAAATATATTTGAATTGAGGAGAGTTCTAAGTTTTGGTCAAAATTATAGATTTCAAAATTTTTTAATTTTACCGAAACATGCAATCAAATATTGCATGACATGAAAATACACTTTTCATGTTAATCTTGAGCATTTATCCATAACTTTTAATAAAACATATTTTGTAACCTTCATGAATAATATCCATTTTGCCAAGATCATTCCATAATTTAAGGAACAAAAT
The DNA here is from genome assembly GCA_949630135.1 of Balakata baccata. Taxonomy (NCBI): domain Eukaryota; kingdom Viridiplantae; phylum Streptophyta; class Magnoliopsida; order Malpighiales; family Euphorbiaceae; genus Balakata; species Balakata baccata. The sequence goes on from CATIWF010167113.1 coordinate 10,887, forward strand.
GAAAAATATAAAAGATTTAGACAAATTTTATTAAACTGAGTTTACCAAGTGCGCGAACCAAGTAAAAATATCAAAAACTTTAGTTGCATTGATGAAGCTCATTTTGCTAGTTCTAGATATATAATCACAAATATATCATTCTGACAAATTTATAAGCTATTAACACTTTAGAAGTTTTTTCTCAATATTTTCTTTCAATGCTCATACCATATGAGAGAAAGACAATTTTTAAGAACAAAAACAATTTTTACTCGAGAGATATTTTTGATGAAGCGGAAAAAGAAAACTAATATGTAAGAAAAAGTTAATTAACAGAAGATTAAGAAGAGAAGAATTAGAAAATGGCCAAAAGGCCAACCAACCCAAAAAAATTTTCAACCTTATTAAATAAGGTTTTCAGACTGAAAAAAAGAAATTTGATTTTTTTTATTTTGATTTATGATACAATAATGATATAATAATTGTATAACTCTTTTTTTTAGCTACCACCATTAATCATAGAATCAATCTGCTATTCTATTATATGTGGTAATTACTTTAATATACCACTTTGGTTAATTTAATTAACAAATTAATTAAATTATTATAATTTTAATTAACTCTTTAATTAAAATTATAAATAAGAGAAATATTAATTTTAACTTAATAATATAAGGGATCATTTCTAATTTAATTCTCAATTAGATTACTCCCCACATCTTTAATATGGACTAGACAAATAATTTATTTTGGGTGTGACTTATAAGGTCAATAATTTTATCGGAATGGAAATATAATATTAATTTCTCAATATTATATCGGATACAATTTCCGAATTCCTCGTATACCTGGATACATTAAGTATCCTTCCGGAATTCTTCTTTTTATTACCGATAAAATTTCAAATATTAATTTTATCTCTAAATCATAATATTAAATACTCTCGTTATGATCCCGATATTGATTAGGGTCACAACATGTTAAATCCAATTGGTCAATATACTAATAAGTGATAATTTCCGTTCTGATTAAAATAATACTTACTATTATTAATCTAATTAATAATTCAATCTTATATTGAATAAATAATATTTTTCGTAGTTAGAAATTTATTTTATCAGAACCAAAATATCAACTCGATTTAGCATAGTAAGCTACATCTTTGAGTTGGACCGCCATCGTGCCACAGCCGCCTTTGTAGTTGGTCTCCCCTCAATTGTATCTTTGACTACGCCATCAATTGCATCTAGCGATTCTCGAAGCTTGATTAGTTCACCATCAAATCCCCAAAACAGTTTCAACTCTTCAGTGATAAGTGGAGTTAATTTGGTTAGTGCTGCCTTCCCCACGTAAGTAACAACTGCCTCAGTCATTATAACGATTGAACTTTGAGAGATAGACTAGAAGGTGAATACAAAGAGAGAGATATAATTAGAGAACTAAGCAAACTGTGAGAGATATAAAGCAGTAATTGGTTGTATATACATAGGAATAGAAGGAATCCATTGTCGTTGCTTTTTTTTTTAAAAAAAAAATTAAAAAAAATTATATATATCTCCATGATTCATCACAAGAAATATATAGAAAATTAAAGATAAGGTTCAGTAATTAATTAATTTCCAGTAGTTGAAAAATCATCGTCAAACCTGCATGATTCATCACAAGAAATATTAGAATATAAAAAACAATTATATCATTTGGAACTGACCCAATCAATTTCCCAATAACTTATTGGTTTTTTTTTATCAATATGAAACTATTCCAACATTTGTACACAACACCTGGAGCCATGAGGTCCATAACACGTTGAAAACTTCTAACTAATATGTAAAACACTCAATCAATCTGAAAATTATTACCAATTTGATTTGTATTGAAAATAAAATTTAAAGATTAAGAACTAATCATTGATCTATCACCAATTGTTTATTGATTTTGTTAGGTTAATGCAGCACATATGATCGGTAAAGTACATAAAAGCCCTAATGTATAGTAGTATTTTCAATTTAAACGCTAAACATTTTTTACTATCCTCTGAAAACCTAAAGTTTTATTCTATTTTCCAATTAAAAGATTTAGGTAAGAGAAAATAGAACAGCAAACAAAAGCTCCTAACATTCAAGTTGATCTTTTTATACAACTTTTTCTGCGAAAACAGAGAACTCTTCTCTATAGGGCTACAAGTCTTGAAGATTTTGAAATAACCTAGAATTAGCACACTGAAAACCGAAATGATATCCAAAACTAGTAATTGCATTTGGCAAAAGAAAAATTTTGTTATTCTAACTTAAAACCCTCATAGTAAATCTTGTATTTTTTCACTTTTTTCGGTAGTGCCTGAAAATGTCAGTAATAAAACTGTACACTACACAATGTTCAAAGATGAAATTGAAACTATACCTCCATATGAAAACATAGTCAGCAACTCTGGTCAAGCAGCTCTCTACAAGTTTGCATCAAAGATGACCGAAGTAAAAATTTCCGATCAGACATGAATAATCAGAAAATAAGAAAAGATATTGAGCACCATGATAATTCAAAGTGTTGATTTTCTTGTAGCATAACCGTACATGTTTAAAATCATGTAAACTATATGCACGTCATATACAGAGTTCGCACAACACAATCTGCTACTCAAATTCAATAACAAAAAACTTATTCACATAAATATTTTGAAATCTATACTTGTATCCAAAGTACTGAAGATAGTAAAGACCAAGTTAACATTCAGGATTACAAACATAATTTCAGTTCTCTGAACCCAAAGTTATTTTCTAAATACCGAACAAAAATTAGCAGTAAGAAGATGGTATTTCCCTCATTTAATCCATACAATAAATAATTTTCCCAAACCAAAGTCAGCAGCAGAGATATAAACCAGATCTTTTTATAGCTACAGGCTACAAACAATAATGAATGCCTATTATACAAGTCAATAGAGAAACAAAAAGGCCAAAAATAAGAGAAAATTTGACGCAGAAAGAAAATCCATTATTATGAGAAACAGAGACTGCCAATGTCTATTTAGCAGCAAAATCCAGGTTAGACGGTATATTTACAGAAACAGAGAAGTCTAAATACAATTCAAAGATCAACTTCTGTCATCAGTGTAAAAAAGACTTGATGTAAGATGACAGACAGACAAATGTGTTTCAACAAGGAGTGGAAGTGAGTAACAGTACCAACAACCTTAAGAGGATGATATAAACAATATGCAATTCTAAGGTGGAGGAAACAAGCATGTAAGAAGTATAAATAACAAAGGAAAAACTTTAGCACTAGCCTTGTGTCAATGTAGCACTAGCCTTGTGTGATGATTACTAGTCTTTTAAACGCCTAATACACCAGTAGCCAAGAGGAGGTTTCTAAGAGCATTACAGGATACCCTACAGCTGAAATTCGGCCTTCAGATGGAATTGCCTTTATCAAAAGAGCTGCATTCTACAGAAAATTCTTATGATAAGGAGAAGGTCAACTTCAGATAAGAAATTCCTCTTAGAATTCATGCTATTGAGCTTATGTAACATGAATAAATTTTTACCATTTTGACAAAAACTAAAACATTCCATTAATATCATACATGTAAGAGTTAGAGCCAAAACCATACCATGTTCTGCTGCAGCTTTTATAGCGTTGATGTTTGTAATTCCATTAATATTATACATGTAAGAGTTAGAGCCAAAACCACCACGTGAAATCTAGAAAGGTAAACTTAAGTTAGTCAACAGACTAGATGATCATCACAAGCTGATAAAAACACATCACAATCAAACTCCGTACATTAAGGAACAAGGACTGTGCAAGCAGATGAATGCAAAAAGTATGGAACTATGTACAAAAAGATTATTACTTAATATGCATGGAAAATAATATTTAAATCGGTCTGTATATAGTATCTAAACAAGAAGAATCCTACAAAATAAACATCAAATTGCTTAAAAATGTATTCTCATCACTTCAATTATTATTTTACAGGTAAGAAAACTAACAGATCTTCAAAGGCAGCCAAGTGTAACAAATTCTGCAAACCTCCATTGGAGAGTTGGAAACTGCCCTACATTTATGAAGAAACATTAGGAAAGTAAAATGGTAAATGGATTTTATTTTGGACATAGCTGGGTATACCGTAAAATTCCATACACATCTATTGTGCCTAGAGGAAAAGTTTTGCGATCAAGTTGGATAATTGTACCTCATTTCGAGCAGAGTTGTGGGGTTTGCATTCGGTGTCACAAGTATGGGAGAGGGGCTGGAGAAGAGTGCAAGTTCAACTTTATAACAGTAGCGTGGTTAGTCTGTTCACGTCAAATTTCGCCGCTTCAGCACCCAATGGAGACCTTATCGCGCGAATTAACTTTTGCGCAAATGGGAGTGGGATGTGCAAATTGTCCATATATAGAGAGAATTTTTGAAATAGGACCATACACGGAATACCCGGGGACTAATTCTAATCTTATCAAGTGTAATCTCAAAGGCGTTAAACAATTTCTCGTTAAGTTTTTAAGATTTCTACTTAATTCGGAGGAGACTCCTATCATTTCATTCAAACCTTCCTAAATAGGGTTCGGTTCTATTTAATTTAATTAATTTTTATAAATAATTGAATTAATTATCATAATTTATAATTATTACTATATTTTTATCAATTATAATAGTATATTAAGATCAATAATTTTTTTTGAAAGAAAAATAATTTCATTAATTAAAACTAACAATATTTCGATAAAAATATATATATAAATCTCCTAAAAATCATAGAGGATAAAACAGTAAAAAAGTTTTCATTACCCAAATTAATAGCATAATAAATCGGTTCAATGTTATAATACTATAGTGACTAGAATACTTTTGATTATAGTTCTGCAACATACTAACGACTATAATATAGTTTGTTATCTTTATTGAATCAAATATATTTTACTTATCTAAATCATCCACATGAAATAAAATGCTACAATAAGAAGATGGAAAATAAAATATCGTAGTAAGATGACAAAAATCAAATGATGTAATAAGACAACGAAATCATAAAAAACAAAAAAATAAAAAACCTAAATTTATATAGTATGACTACTTATTTTAGAAATAAATTAATAAAAATATATATAGATAGGTAATTTTAGGCCAAGAATGACAAAAAAAATTATGTCTTCTTACTTAATAAAGATTGATGGCCAGAAAAAAAAAGAGAAAAATTGAGAAAAAGAGACTAGGCTCCGTTTGGATTGAGAGATTTTAAAATTAATAGATTTTATAAAATTCATGGATTTTAAATCCATAAATTGTGAAATACATGAATTCTAAGAATTTTATCGCTTGGTTTGATCACAAAATATATAAATTAATGATGTAATTACTCTCATACTTATATTTGATTCAATAGCCATAATTCATGGATTTAACAATTAATTTTCAATTTTATCCTTTATTAAATATTCATCATTTATCATTAATTAAGCATATATAATTAATTCCATTATATATTTAAAAATTTTAAAAATAAAATTGGTTATTTTAAGAGTTAAAAAATAAAAAATAAATAAAAATAAAGTTGTTATATATTATAACATTTAATTACATTGCTAAAAATATTTTTTAACTAATAATTTAATGCATATTAACACTATAATAATAATAATAATAATAATAATAAAAAATTAGTTGAAATTAAAAGAAAATTAATTTTTTACTTTTTTAGGATTAAAGATAATTTTGGAATATTATTAATTTATTAGGAACAATTTTGGAATAAAAAAAATTTGGCAACAATTTTTTGATTAATCAAAATTCATATATTTTGAACTTTCCCATTTAAGAGGTGAGAAATCAAATTCTTAAAAAATGAAGAATTTTGATAGATGATGAATTTTTAAAAATCTATAAATTTTGATATTTTTTAAGTAGTCAAACCATAAATTTAACATAAATCTATAAATTATTAAAAAATCTTTTGAAATCAAACATATCCTAGAATTTTTGAATGCTTCTCTCCCTTTATTAGAATCATTCATTAAAACTTTATTATTACTCCTTACCCCCCAAAAAAAAAAAACTTTATTTTTACTATGAATTAAAATCAGTTGTCATAACATTATGAATTACCATATATAAAGTATAATCAATCAGCATAACTTTTTTTTTTTTTTTGAAAGGAATCAGCATAACTTTATTATTTACTATAAATTGAAATTAGATAATTTAAATTATGACAAATTATGGTTTATAAGACAATACACTAAGAAACACGGACATGGCCACAGCTAAGGGGACGATGGGATATGGAGACACGTCAAATTCTAAAAAACTAGGACACAAATACGGCATAATAAAATAATAAAATATAATTAAAAATAAATAAATAAAATTAAGCTAATTAAATGTCTAATTTTATATAATAATAATAATGAAATTAATTTAATTTATAAAATTATTATTGAAATATTAAATTAATTTTTTAATATAGATATTAATGTGTCAACTATGATAATAAAATATCAATAAGTTAAAAAGTAAATTTGTAATATGTCAACTATGGCTTAAGTGGTAAAATTTTAATAGGTTAAAGAGTATTTTTATCATGACAAACAGACTCTAAAAAACAACTATAAATAGTCACATTTATCTTCTTCCTACAAACCTAAAATTCACTCTCTACTCTCACACTGTCACACAGATAAAGATGGTCACCATTGCTGCCGTTGTTGCACCTGCAGCTCACCGCCAGTTCTCCTTCTCGTCACAGTGAAGTCTTCCTACTGGAAAACCGAAGCCGTGTCCAAATTCATGTCCCTTGCATCCGGCACTTTGACCTCACTTCCAGTCAACAATACACCACCTAGTGTATTCAAGACGTGTCCAAAGTGTGTCCGTCACGCTGAAACTTACCTTATCTGCTGTGTCCGTGCAACCCAGATAATATACAAAGAAAGTGAAAACACTTAGTGATGAAATGCAGATATATATAGTAATTTGAACAAAGCAGAAGATAGAAGTGGAAGGACGTACTGAAACCCATATTAAAGCAAACAAGACTATGGCACCCATTAAAGCAAAGAAGGTCCAAGGTGAACTGAAATACACACGCCTTGCTTGACTCATCCACGTTCCAAATAAGCCCCATGGGCTTCTAATACGATCACTGATCTTCATCATTACTTCTTGATACAGAGCTGGATTTGACAGCAACTGTTCAGTGCTCATCTCTGAAAAGAATTTCACTACTTGTTCATCGTTGCTCAGGTTGTTGACAACAATGTTTGCTTTCCTCAACTCTTTCACATCATTTGCTTCTGTGATTGAGGACGAAAGCAGACATATGTAGGTTGTAAATTCAAAGTCATTGAAAAAATCAGGAATCATTTCGTAGGCTATTAAGTTGATGAATATCTGTGGGGTAGAGTCATCTATCACTACCGGAGGAAGTTTCAGTGACCAGAAAAATAACATGTTCCGATCAAAATATATGGTCAAGGAGTGTTCCTTTGTCGTCTTCAACTGAATTCCTGATGCTTTAAGCTCGCTAGCACTGCGACAATACTCGGCCGTCCATTCATACTGCCAATATTTATCAGATTCTTCCACATTTTCTCTTTTGCTGTCTCTGTCTGCGACGATAATTTTTCGGAGCAGATCAAGAAGATGAATTGGTTTTCCAACATGATCAACGGATTCAATTTTCCATAACAAAGGCAAACTTCTATCAATCAAATCTTTGATTGAGGTCCTTATCATTTCTTGATCAGAATCCCGGGGAACTGAACTGATCACGGTATCGAGCAGATCATAAGGAAGTTGATTCTCAAAGAGAAGGATATCTTGCTCAGCACATTCTACCTGGTCACGCCTGATATTCAACTTCTTCAATCTCTTACATCCTCGAGGGAACAACTGCTTTTTCGGAGAATAAAGCAAACATGGATCGGCATAATCAAAATCAATAACAAGAGAGACCATTAAATGCAGAATAGCACACCCATCAATGAAGAACATCCAAGCAAGTTCATCATCGCCGTACTCTGTTACATCCCCAGCATAACACATCTTCAAAGTCTCCGTCTCAAGTCGAATCTTTCTGAGCAAAGATTCTGCATCTATACAATTTGCATCGACGAAATAGCTTGCAATTCTAATTTTCAACGTCTCACCATACTGGAGTTTGGGATTACGATGAT
>CATIWF010167143.1:0-12521 GCA_949630135.1 Balakata baccata
CACTCCCAACTAAGTGTTTTGACAAGGCTAACACTCAACCCAAATTTCTCTTGTGTTTTGTGGCTTACACAACAACCAATTTCTTGTAATTTAGCTCACACTACCCAATTACAAGACAACCCCAAGTGTTTTCAGATTAACACTTGAACTCTTATACAAATGCAATCAATGAAAGGATTTGAGAAAATAAATTGCAATAGCTTTGACACTTGTTAAGTTGTTGGTTCTCATTAAATGACCTTTTGGTAAGGTATTTATACTAATTACCTATCAATTAACCGTTACAAATGGTTCCATAACTCTTTATAACATTCTCTTACAAGTGCATTAAATGCAGTGTGCAGAGAGAAGTGTCTCAGTCGGGAACCATGATGTCCCGGTCTGGAAATTCCCAATTTTCATACGTGGTAGCTTTTGGTTGGTTGAAATGGCAGCTTTTGGTTGGTTGAAATTTCAACGGCTAGTTTTTGTTCAAGTGTCCCAGTCAGGACTCCATGTGTCCCGGTCGGGACTTGCTCGATGATGCCACTGCCAGAAACTTGGGTCTTCTAGGCTTTGAATACGTCTCGGTCGGGACTACCCTTCCTGGTCGGGACTTGAGTCAGTTTTGACTAAGTATGTTTTGACTTTCTGATGATGTGGCACATTATGGTGGTGTCTTCTCTTCAATGGTCATGTCTTTTTGAATGTCCCGCTCTGACCCATGCTTTTCCGGTCGCTTTCCCGGTCGGGACACCCCATGTTCTGGTCTGCTTTTGCTACTGGAACTTTTGGTTCATCACCCTACAGAGTTTCCCGGTCTGAACACTTGGTTTACTTGCTCTGCTCTACAGTTCCGGTCAGGACATTGTAGTCCCGGCCTGGAAACATATGGTCCCAGTCGGGACATAGCATTTTCCGGTCTGCTTTGGCTACTGGAACTTTAAAACACTTTGAGGCAATGCTTTTCCGGTCTGGACATGCCACTTCCTAGTCTGGACTTGTATCCCAGTCAGGAGTTCCTTGTCCCGGTCGGGAGTTACACGTCTCCATGAAATTCTTAGTTTATTCAATGAGGAAACCTTAACCAAATGTGTTGAAACTTTGAACACTATCAAAACAACACTCAAAAAGAATGTTAGTAATAATTAATTTGATTGTCAAGATCAAAATAGAGAGTAATCACCCTTTGGTTAACATTATTATTAATATACATGTTAGTTATATATAGGTTATAAGTAAAGCAACTTGTCCTCATTGATCGAAAATGTCTAAATCTACTAGATTTAGTAGCAACTCCAACAAAAGATTTGTTCTCCGATCAACCATCAAATAGTGGTTTCTGGACTAGATTTAATGGCGGCTTCAACAAAGGATTTGTTTTTCGATCAGCCATCAAATAGTGGTTTCCGGAGCTCAAATTATCTAGTCCAACGTTTTTCGATCTTTCAAGTTCATTTCTAGTATTAGATTTGAGAAAAAAACATTATTACAAAAAGTGCTTTAGAGGAATATTAAATTAGGCTATTAGGAAAAACAGCTACAGCAAAAAGTGAATACTGTACTTTTTATTTTGTGACTCTTTTTTTGTAAACATGTTGCATTTGCTTCATACCTAATGCGACAAGCTTCACAAAAATTATTGCAGGCTTATAGAAAAAGAGTCACTTTTAGTTTGACTTTTTGCTGCTGTTGCCAACAACAGCGAAAATTCAAGTTAGCATTTGCGACTTTTTCATTTGTGGCACCCCTATTAATATCGCAAAAGATCCAAAATAACTGTCACAAAAGATCATTTTCTGTACTAGTAGGATAAATGAGAGGAGTAGCCTGACACCCGATTTTCTTCCCGTCATTCCTGCAAATGCGATCAGATTTTGGAAAAACTAACACTATCAGAGTGATGAGGAGGTAGAAAATTAGTTGTAATTCAAATTTCATGACGATCAAAGATCATTTGGATGGTGAATGGAATTAGTAGAGGTACAGGGAGAAGAAGAAAGAGAAAGAGGAAGAAGAGAGAAATAAACATTAATTAATGAGAAATCTCAATCATGGAAACAAATGTAATTGAGGGACTTATGTTTGCTATTTTGGAAAGTAAGGGATATTCACGGAATTATGTTTGGAAAGGGGTTATACTAAATATTTTTCTTAATAATAAATTTACTGTTATCAAATTCAATTCTCTAATTCCACATAATTCTAATATAATTAAGAGCCCAAAAGTAGGGAGGCTCAATCCAAAAATTAAGCCTTGAATCTCATATTAAAAATTTAAGGGATATCATAAGGATTTATATTTATAGAACCGCAAAATAAATATTAAATTTGTTCTACCATAAAAATAATAAAACAAATTTTTTTTCTTTAAAAATAACTTCCAGTGAATGAGGTTGTGTCATCAATTAGAAATATGATGTGGTTGTTGACGTGATACTGGATTTTGCCACATCACCGCATATCGAATGACACATGCACAAACCCTAACTTCAATTACCATGTCAGATATCCATGTAGTAGTATATCACATAGACAAAATTAATTTCATTTGCAATGATTGAACTTATATGTATATCCTAATTACATTTCAGTTAAAAAAAGAAAAAAAATTTTCCTCAATTTCTCTTCATTGTACTCAAACTTTGAGGGTTTTTTTTTCATTATCTTCAAATGAATATTGAATCAAAAAGATATACAAAACATTTTGAGTATAATGAAGTGATATTGAAAAATGAATTTTCTTTTTTGACTGAAATGTAACAAATGATCCGTTCAATGATCACGATTGAAATAAATCTAGAACATGAAAAGAAACAATTTTTTTTTCTTTTTATATGATCACGATTGAAATTAATCTAGAACATGAAAAGAAACGATTTTTTTTTTTCTTTTTATTCATGCGTTACTGCCAAGTGGACATTTGATGTGACAATAAAATCAGGGTTTCATGCTTTCGTGTCATGTCGTCTTATGTGGCATGACATGGAAAAGAACTGTCACAATGTTAGCAGTCACGTCTTTTTTAGCTGTTGACTTAGCAAAAGTAGTTGGAAGTTAATTTTTATGAGAAAAAAAATTGTTTTGTAATTTTTGTGTACAAAAAATTTTAATAATTATTTTACTGTAAGTGATATAAAGTTCAGTAATTTTAGTGAAATTAAACTGTAGAATTGAGTAAGCCTCTGAAAAAAAAAGAAGCCAAGACTAGTAACTTGTGGAAAAATATAAGAGAGAATCCCACATTAAAAATTTAAGAGATAAAATAAAAACTTATAACTATGCAAGAGAAATGATAAATATTATGACGATCAAATCCAACTAAACTACAAATAATTCGGAGATCAAAATTATGCAATTTGTTTCATTAAATTTTGAGATCGTAAGCCATAACAGAAAAGCTTACATATCGTTTTTTTTTTCTGTGTAAAAAAAAAAAAACAGAATTGAAAAGGATTTGATACTTGCGACATTATATATTTGTTCAGCAGAAAAAAAAAAAACTTAATTTTTCGATTTACATTGATCTCAAATTGATAATATTGAAATAAGCAAAAGTAAATCACATGGTGAGAAAAAGATAATGAAATAAATGGTTATTACAACTTGACAAGCCAAATAAACTTGATACGTATCACTGAAAGACAAACAAAAAGAAGAATCAAGAAAAAGAACAAGAAATTAACAAGTTATATATCACACTTTATTCTCATGGAAGTGGACAGCAGCAAAAACCCAAGTGCTAACTATTGCAATGTTTTACATGCATGGACCCCATTTACTCTATGATTTTCATTTTTCAAGTACTTAGGATTCTTCTAATTTCAAATAAAGATCTCTATCTCTATCCTTTAAAACCCTAGCAAGCTGGAAAATTGTCGAGCAAGCAGCAGGACCCAAACAATATATTAGGATTGGTAAAAATAGCTAATAATCTAGCTACTAGTTAATAATTTAGTTTTAACTTGATAATTTAGTAGTTAAAAATTTAGTTACCGATAATCTAATTGATGCAATCAAAATGTCTGATAAAATTTACTAAAAATGCAATTGAAAAATATAAAATAACATAAAATGATATATTTATATTAATCAAAATATTATATAAAATATATTTAAATACATAATACAAATGAATTATATACTATATATGCATATTATATATTATAAAAATTATAATAAATATATCATCATAATATAATAAATATATCCACTTTTATCCTCAAATATTCCATTATTATACATATCTACATATTAGATAATTTAATAATTATATTATATATAATAATTATATTCTATAATTTAATAATTATATATTATAACATGTCATTTGATAAAAAAGAACAATGGTATAAAAGGAAAGAAAAATCATAATCTACTATATTTTTTTAATACTTAATTCTACCTACTTTTTATTTAGGAAATTATAATTTAGATTTTTTGACAAGTAAACTACTTTACCAAATAGAAATTATTAGTCAAACTATATTATTTTCATGGTCAAACTATATTATAATTTAGATTATAATCTAATTTGGTGTTACCAAACATTATACTTCCACAAACTTTTTATTTGAAAAATTATAATCTAGTTTTTTTTTTCTAAATAAATTACTTTACTAAATAGAAATTATTAGTCAAACTATATTATTTTCATTGTCAAACTAAATTATAATCTAGTTTGGTATTACCAAATATTTACTATACAATTTTCATTTTTCAACAACTTAGAATTCTTCTAATTTCAAATAAAGATATTTATCTCTATTCTTTAAAATTCGAGTAAATTTCATCGATAATATTTCAACTATATAAATTATAATAATTTAATATTTTAAAAATTATTTATAATATAAAATTAATTTTTTTTATTTTATAACTAAAATAATATTTAAAAAACTGAACGCTTATTAACTTTAAAACACTGGCTAGCTGGAAAATTGTTAAACAAGCAGCGGGACCCAAAAAGGAAAATCGATGTAATTTAGTTTCCCATTTCCCTATGCTTTCCTGGCCATCATTTCTGACCAAGTTATTCTCCATGATTGACCGAAACATGCAGTACTTTAAGGGTACAAATTCTCATGGGAGTAATAAATTTTATTATATCTGTGGATTTTTGGATTTGGAGTTCTTGAAATTGTAGAGAATATATATTGATTTGAGATTGGGATTTGGGAGGAGACAATTTGCATGAAGATGAAAGAAATTGAATGACACTTAACCTAACATAACTAAGGTGTGTTTTTTCATCCCAATGTTGTTGTCTCAATACTAATGGACATTTGTGAATAATTGTCCTTCCATCATTTATGCACTATTATGTAATTAATTGCATGTGACTCATTTTCACGATATATTTTTGGTAAAAAATGTTATTGATTGTTTTCTTTGATTTTATTTGACTAATTATCTTTGCTATACTCCATTATCGAACAAAATAAAAAGAGAAAAAATTAACAATTCACCATAATTTATGGTGAATTGAAATATATATATATATATATATATATATATATAGTTTATAAACAATTTTATGGACTTAATTTACAAAAGAAGTGTACACTTAATAAATCTTACAATTGTTAAACTTAATTGTAAAATTTCGGACTAATTTTATTTATAATTCTTGAATTTTCGGTCTATAAATTAGCCATTTTAAAGATAAGTTTGTAAAATAATAAAATTTAAATTTATTTTCAACGGTCATCTTCTGTCCAATATATCAATTTGCTAGCAACGTTTAGTCCTTGAACTATCATATTTTTTATTTAGTCCTTTAAATTTTACTATATTCTATTGAGGTTTTAAATATTTTTTTAGCATTCATATCATATAACAGGTAATCCTAATACTTTTTTAAGCTTTCAATCACATAAGCACTTTCTCCTATAACTATAGCTAATAGGTCAACTTATAACATTGTGGAATCTTGGACTATTAAACCAACCCCCTCTGTTACCTTATCATCTGTATTAAGTCTACCAAAATTTACCTTTAATTTAATTTTCGTAAGTTGACTTAACAAAGATATCAATTGTGTATATCAATCTTTCCTGGTGATTATTTTTTCTAGGATTTGTAATGAAGTAAATTATTGGTAAATGACATGTATTGAATGGTCTCTATATTCTTCTTGATGAATGTGTGCCTCGATATATTACTTGTTCTAGTTTTGTCGCTCCGATTGAAGCACCTTGTTGGTGGAACATCCTTCTTTGAATGTGTTAAAAAAGTTTTGCCCTCAATTTCATGATGTATCTTCATTGGATTTGCGGGTCATTTCACTTTGTAAAACATCATTGTAGCTCACTAGGTCCAAAAGTTAATAAGCGAGTTGAGTTTGTTTTTGAATTAGTCCATTATAATGTTTAGGGACCTTGTCATGTTGTGTCTAAATCTACGATCATATATTTTGTTACATTTATGGATGATTTTTCTCGAATGACTGGAATTAATTTTATGAAGAATCGTTTTGAAGTATTTCTTACTTTTGTGCCTTTTCTGGCTGAGATAAAAACTCAATTCAATGTTTCTATTTACACACAGAAAAGTGACAATGTGAAATAATAAGACTCATTTAAGAATACAATATTGAATTCTTTACCAATTCTGTTGTGTTGACACACCGTTTCAAAACAAAGTTGCTGAAAGAAAGAACATACATATAAATTGACTCAACCACTTTTTTTACAAACTAGGGTTCCTAAGCAGTTCTAGGTTGATGTTTTCTCCACATCGTGCTTCTTATAAATTGCATGTCATTTGCAGTACTTAATGAAAATGCTCCATACAATATCCTCTTTCCAAACAAGTCACTAATAGTTTTGGTGGAGCCATAGATATTTGGTAACACTTTCTATGTTTCTAAACCCTAAATCTTAAACTGAACCTAAAAGCTTTAAAATGTGCCTTTTTGGGATATTCTCAGCTTTAAAAAGAGCATTAATTCTATTAAAGCGAAGAAGTTTCTTCTTATTCTTTTAGTTCTACCATTGAACAACTTGTAGTTAATGATCATTCGATAGTAATTTAACCTTTAGCACTACTAAAATTGCCAATTGTTCAAGTTTACTCCAAGGGCTAAATGGTACATGTCTTACACCAGAATCTTTGTCATTCGATCCTCTAAGTGATATTGACAACCTTCCTATCAGTCATTACAAATGTAAATGTTAGTGCACCCTTCCTCCCATTGTTAATTTTATTTCATATGACCATTTATCTCCTTTATATAACTCTTTGATTCAAGACAATTAAGAAAGCCTTGAGTCATCATGGTGTGGTATAATGCAATACTTAAAGAGATAAATGTTTCAGATGATAATCACACTTGGTATTCAATGGATTTACCTAAAGGAAAGAAGGTTGTGATGCAAATAGGTCTTTATAGTCAAAGTCAATCCTGATAGTTATGTGGCAAGGCTTAAAGCCAGACTTGTTGCTAAAGTATATGCTCAAACTTACTAAGTGGGTTATTTTAAAATCTTTTCTTTGGTTACTAAACTGACTTCTATTCATCTATTCATTTCCATAGTTGCCTCTTAGGATTGTCCTTTACACCAATTAGATATTAAGAACACTTTTCTTCATAGCATTCTCTAAGAGGAAGTATATATGGAGCAACCATTTGAGTTTGTTGCTCTAAAAGAAATATGAGAAAGTTTGTCATTTGAATAAATCTTTTTATGGGTTCAAAAGAGTCCTCGTGCCTAGTTTACAAGTCTAGTGAGGTTGGTCAACAATTTGGGTTGAATAAGATCAAGAGTGATCATTTTATTTTCTATCAACAATTTTAAGATGGTATATATCATACTGTTAGCAATGTATGTTGATGATATATTCATTATAGGAGATGATGGTACACAGATATTCATCTCTCAAGTTATTCTTATATACCAAGTTTTATATAAAAGACTTGGAGTAACATAGATACTTTTAAGAATGGAGGTAACATGAAGCAAAAAAGGAATCTTCTTATCCTAAAGGAAGTATGTGCTTTATTTGCTTACTGAGACCAAGAAAATTAGAGCCAAGCCATATAGCATTCTAGTGGTTCCTAATGTGCACTTTACAAAAGATGATGATGATCCATTTGAGGATCTAGAAAGATATATAGGACTAGTTGGGAAATTGAATTACCTCATAATTAGTGTTGTTTGTTAATGTATGTCTACACCTACAGTCAAGCATTAGGCAGTCTCGAACAAAGTATATGTTACTTGAGGGGAGCTCACAGTTTCAACATTCTATACAAAAGTCACGAAACACTAGCATTGAATGTTTTATAAATGTTGATTAGGTTGGTTCCAAGATTGAAACAAGATCCACTTTAGGCTATTGGCCATATTTTCACTAAAATCACTTACAACCAGTTTTCGATAACATGTTAGCTACCATATTTCCAATGACATATCAGTTGCCACATTATCTTTCTAGTGACACATCTGAAAATTGACAGAATGTGATTTTAGTGAAATAAAAATACAGGTTTATTGATTTTTTTGGGATGAAAATAAATTTTATGATTTTAATGAAAGAAGACCAAAGTTTAGTGACCACAGATGATATTAATCCCCTATTTGGCATTGCATTTGGAAAAAAATATTTTTTGAAAAAATAAATATTTTGGATTTGTTTTTTAGTTTTGAAAACTACTTTTAAAGAGAAGTAGGTAATAAATGCTTTTCTAGTAACAGGTTTGGAAGAAACAAATTATAAAAAATTAAAAAAAGCCCAATTAAATCATAAAAATATTTTGACCCCTAAAGTCAATTCCAAACACTCCCACATATTTTTATTGGTAGGAATCTTATACCTTGGAGGAGTAAGAAGCAAAATATTATATCCTTGTTTAATGCAAAGTCAGAATATAGAGTTATGACAGTCCATATGTAAAATTTTATGGATACGTTAGCATCAAAACTTTAGTAGGATAATCATGTTGCTCTTATGTGATAACCAAGTTGCTCTTCATATTGCTTCAAATATAGTGTATCACTAAAGAACTAAACACATTAAGGTTATCTATCACTTTATTTGTAAGAAAATCTAAGAGAATTTAATTTTCATTAGTTATGTGAAGATTATAGAACAATTAGAAGATATTTTCACAAAGACATCAAATGTCATTCTTCTTGAAAGGTTAGTACATATTGATATCCAAATCTCGCTTTGGTGTCAGCCTTAGGATAATACTTAGATGTGAGTGAGCTAGAAAAACTTTCTTGTATCTCAAGTTGAGATAGTAGAACTCCCAATTACGGTTGAGTATATGACTAGGGTTAATTAACACTTGAACCTCTATAAATTTTGTGCGTATATCTTCTCTTGCTCCTTTACTTTCATATCTTATATTACTCATTGCTCAAACACTTAAAAAGAAACCATTGACCCAAAGTTTTTATTTGCCACATGTTCATTCCCCTCTTCTTAGTGCACCATCCTTCTAACAATTGATATCAGACCTTTGGTTTCTCTTTCAAAACTTAAGTGTGAGAGAAAAGATCGAAGATGTTAAAAGGTGGAGTTAGCAATCATTTTCCTATTTTTGATGGTGCTAACTTTTCTCTATGGAAATTATAAATGGAACTCTTTGTGGATAGTGAACTTATTGATTTATGGGATACTATCTACAAACAATGGAATACAGTACCTAAGAAGATAAAAGGTGAAGAGGAACCAATTCCTCGAGATGATTGGTCCGCTAATGGAAGAAACAAAAGAGAATTGGTAATTCTCCTTACCGCCATTCCACAAGAAGAGTTTTCGAGAGTAATTCATTGTCAAAGTGCTCAAAGCATTTTAAGGACCTTAGAGAACTTCTATGAAGGAACCAAACAAGTCAAGTCTAAGAAGATCCAATTGCGCATGACTAAGTATGAACTCTTCAAGATGAAGTCTTTGGAGTCCATCACTGAGATGATCAACCAGCTCCTTACTATTCTCAACAACTTGAAAAAAGTAGGGAAGCACATTGGTGTTAGAGATATCAATAATAAAATTTTGAAAAGTCTTCCCATGAAGGAGTACGGGTCTAGGGTTGCCGGTATTGAGAAAGCCAATGAAGATTTGAGCAACATTCCTATTGATGCACTCATTGGTAAGCTCTTCACTCATGAGATGGCATTGGCAAGAGACAAGGAGATAGAGCTAGCAAATGAGAAGAAGGCTTTAGCTTTCAAAGCTTCAACTTCAAAGCAATATGAAATTGAAAGCTCTAGCTATGAGAAAAAGAGTGAAGATAATAGTGATGAAGAGATTGCCAGCCTTATAGAAGATCAAAGCTTAAAGAGAAGAAAAGGTATGGCAACAACTCTAGTCAATCTTTTAAGTACTCATCAACACATAAGAGGAGTTTCTACATGAAGCAAAGGAGCCATGAGACTACAAGTGATGAATGCTCCTGAAGTGAAGGAGAGTTTGCTGCCACTTACTTCATGGCTCAATAAGAGGAGTACTCCTATGAGGTACTTTGATAACATACATAATGATGATGCTAATAACTTATTGAGGTCATAAGCTTAGGAATTGAGAAATTTAAAAAGACAAGTATTTTTCTTAAAAATAGGTATTTAATTTTGAAAAATGATTTTGATGATTTACAAAAAGTTATTTTGGAATTTAAAGCCTTTATTGAATCGCTTAAGAGATCATATATAATTTTTCATCAAAACCCTCAACTCAATCTTTACTTAAAAAAAAAAAATAATATTTTGAAAAATGAAATTGAGGAGCTTAGGAACTCTATTTCAAAATTACAGAAGGGGAAGGAAAATTTGGATACACTCATTGTATCTCAAAGGCTACCTTTAGTGAGACATGACTTAGGCTTCAATAGGACTTTTATACCATCATCTCCACCTAACACTATTTTTATTAAAGCTAGCATACCATAAATCTCATCTATTGAGGTAAGTAGCTCAAAAGCAAAAGGCAAGACACATACCAAAGTCCCCACAACTGAAAAGAGGAGCAGCAAGAGCTCACATGGTCTAAAAGGGGGATCTCAAAAGACTAACCATGCCTTTTTTGTATAAAAGGCATACACCTAAGGTTTCACCCACAATACATAAACATTTTTAGCCACATGTTCAATTCTTGCATATTTTGAAAACTAAACCCCATGCAAAGTGGCAAAAACTTTCAAGTCCAAGCAATGCCACTATTGCATGAACTTTGGGCATATAAACAAGCATTGTTTTTATTGGGTTTTGAAAATGTATCTCATACACAAAATAGCAGCATAAACAAAAAATAAGAAAGCAAAAATTAAACTCTTTAATTTTCCCTGTTGTCTCCAAAAAATTTTCTTCTTCCAAAAATTTTTTCAAAAGAAAATTTTTTCCTTGTCTATTTTCTATTTTTTTTAGGACTTTTAAGATCCAAAAGAAATTTAGAAAACTATATCAAAATTGAAGGGAGGAGAAAATGAAAGGTTAAGGAGTAAAATGGCCAACTTGGCCAATTTAAAGGGATTAGTGTACTACTCCGCATGCACTTAGGCCTACTAGGCAGGCCAATTGGCTGGCCTACCAGGCCAGTGGGCCTGTCAAATACCCTAAGCGATTTTTTTACCACGATCTTATCACGATCCGACTCGAAATAATTCTCTCATATTTTGGATCACATCCAAAGTCATTTTACTCAATCTTCACATCTCCAAAGCATGTGACCTATTAGGTTTCCAGTTATGTTGGCCACTTAAATTATCAAATAATTTAAGCAAGTCATGAGTGGTATCTATTAACACATCTTGACCCCCAATTGACCGAAAAGTTAGTGGTTTGACTAAGAACCTTTCCATAGACGAGTTTTATGCAATTGATCCTTTCACCATTCTATACCCTACTCAGTTCAGAGTATGAAAAATATGTCAACTCCATCTAGACTGATTATGTCACAACTAGCCCAAGTGATGATAGATCTTGTCCTTGGGACTCATTACTCTATTAGACATGTCACTAAAGACCATCTTCAGGACATTTCCACTTTGGCTAGAGATTACCGAGTAATGATTCTGACAAGAGGCTGTGGGTATACTCTCCTTCTATCAGGAGCGGTGAATCCTCTGTTGGCTACCCAATTACCTTCGAATACCTTAAGCTGTACCCAATTACCACCCTATAAGCGACCTCTATGAGGCAACAAGGAATGACGTCAAAGCACAGAATCAGTATCCAAGATATCCTTGAATACCTCAAGTCTAAGGATATATGCACCATTGCTATGATGAGATTATCATTGACATTTGAATAGATAATCCATATGATTGTCTCATAGCAGGTCATCCAATGTACTTGATTACTCTTAGCAAGCATCCACATGTTAACTTTGAACATCTCATACTCATAGCTTAAGAGATCTACTACTTGATCCAATCAAAGAGTATAACATGTGCTAGTCTATCCGGATCAACAATGTCTCATCTTGTTGATCCTATGACTAGAGGTAATTTAGATACTAACATAATTACACATGATAGGAATCTCATTATCATGATCCCATCATGATTTCCTTCATGCTATGTTTTATATCATGGA
>CATIWF010167166.1:0-10649 GCA_949630135.1 Balakata baccata
AGCAAAAATCTCCTTGATTTTCATTCTTATATGGTTTTGAAGAATTTAATTGGAATCATAAAATTTATTGTATAATTTAAATGTAGATATATTAAATATAAAATAAATAAAACTGAATAATAATCTAAAGTTATTAAATGGAGATATATATGTAAATAAATAGAATGAATTAAAATTTAATACTTAATATATATAAATTTTGGTTTCTTCTGGTGGGTTGGACGGACGAACTGCAGTCCAACAATAATTGTATTTTTTTTATGAGATGAAACTCTGAAATTTACCTTTCATTTTCTTTTATTCTAATAATCAGACTCTTCTTTCTTCAAAAATCTCAATCAATACTTGCACCTCCACCATTCCCATCACTCAATCCTTTCTTTTCATATGGTACTTCAATTCAATCTTCCTCTTTGCGCTTCTTTTTTTCTTAGGAAATTTCATAGAAGATTTTTTATTTTTTTTTCTTTGAAAAAAACAGGCAAGTGTCGAGCAACCCAACAAGCTCAAGCTGTATTCCTACTGGAGAAGCTCTTGTTCCTTCCGCGTTAGGATTGCTCTCCACTTGAAAGGTTCTTTCCCGTTTTTCTTTCTTTTTTTAATATCTAATATTTATATAAATTTCAAAAATTTCAGGATAAGATGAATTTCAATTTCATTTTGCAGGCCTTGATTATGATTATATAGCTGTTAACCTTGTCAAAGGGGAGCAATTCTCTCCTGGTCAGACGACATTCTTACTGCTTCTGCTACTACTACTTTCTTTAATTTTTAACCCAATTTCAAATTTTTGTTCTTTTTTTTTTTTTTTTTTAAAAGAAAAGTATGTTTGATGTGCATAGAATTTTCCAAGCTTAATCCTATTGGCTATGTGCCGGTGCTGGTGGATGGAGATATTGTGATTTCCGACTCCTTTGCTATTTTGATGGTCAGTTTGATTTTCTTTTTTAGTTCACTTGCTTTTAACTTTAGGTACTTCTCAAATTTATTCTGTGATGGGTTTGACAGTATTTGGAAGAGAAATATCCTCAGCATCCGTTGTTGCCTACTGATCTTCAGAAAAGAGCCATCAATTATCAGGTTATATTCTATTTCTTCCCAAATTTCAAGTTGTGTATGGCCTGTGGCCCTGTTTCCTTGTGTTCAACTCTACTTAACTGTTTTCCTTTTCATGGATTATTTGTCTTTTTTGCTTCCTTCTGGTTCTTATGCTTGCTGGTATGTGAATTTTATTAATTTAATCACTAATCAATTATTTTTTAATTACTAATATATAGGCTGCCAACATTGTTTCCTCAAGCATACAACCCCTTCAGAATCTAGCTGTGCTTGTGAGTATCTGCAATTATTGCATTAAGTATCAGATTGGAATTCATATTATCTGTTTCTTTGGGGTTGTATTGCATGAATTTTTAGAATTTATATCGTCTGTGTTTTTCCTTTCTCTTGTTTTATTTTTTTTCTTGCAGCAATTTATAGAGGAAAAAGTTGGACCGGATGAGAAAATTCCTTGGGTTCAGTACCATATTATAAAAGGCTTTGCAGGTAAAATCTACTAACCCACGACTGGACTCCCATCTATGTAACTCTGAAGAATTATTGCAAAAATATATACAGTTCAGTTGTTGATTATGAAAATGATTCCTGACAAGAATTAAAAGGCTAAAGGCTGCCATAGGTTGTTGAAGTAAATTACTCCTTGCTGTCCTGCAAAGCTTCATTTTTGGTCCTTCCATTTATAGATTTTGTTATATAAGGTTAATCGCATAGGTTGTTCCATAGGTTGTTTTAGTATTCACGGCTAGATCAGGAGACAATTTTATATTTTGTGCTTTCATTCTTTTTCTGTTCTTTTTGATATCTGACAACGATAAACCCAAGTAGACCTTCCATTGGATACAAGTCAATATATAAACTCCATTAGAATTCAGTTTTCTCTTACTTTCGGCATTAAATTCACCAGTGGATGACTTTTGCTGTTATAACTGTTTTAGCCTATATTTATTTTTGCATTCATTGCTACTTACATCTGACTCAGCACTTGAGAAGCTGCTTAAAGGCCATGCTGGAAGATTTGCAACTGGAGATGAAGTTTTCCTGGTTTTCTTCTTCTCTTTTTTGTTTTTATGCTTCGATCTTTCTGATATAACCTATAGAAATTCAAAAATATTGCTTCTTTCTGATATAACCTATAGAAATTCAAAAATATTGCTTCCATAATAGAACAGTAGCAGTCATGATATGACTATTCATTTGAATGTATGCTATCTTGCAGGCAGATTTATTTCTAGCACCACAAATTTTTGCAGCAAAAAGTAGGTTCTCTGTTGACATGGTAGTATTCATTACCCAATTTTATCATATGGTCACATCTGTTTTTAATTTTATATTCAGACTCAGCCCATATATGTGCACACTAATTTAAGGATTATTGCATCTATTGTGATTGAATTGTTAGAAGTGTGAAAGAAAATCCTATGTATGAAAAACTGGAAGGCTATTTGCTTGAAATTTGTAAATATAAGCATTCATTGTAAGTGATATTACGCTTCATCATTTTTTTTTAATGCTGCTCATCTTTTTCGTTCTACTTTTTCCCACCTTATTTGTTGTTCAACTGTTACATGCACATAAAGTGACAAATTTATAAATAATTAAACTCAAAAATATGATTGCAAGCTATTATTTTATATAAAATTAAACAAAGGTGACATTAATGAATTATATTGAGCAATAATTTGTCACACAAAGGTTTTAGATTTTTTAGAAGGAAAAACACATTTTTAACTTAAAGAAATGTATTTCTAATTTTTACAAAATGCTCCCAGGAAGTTTCATGTCTATGTTAGAAACATATCGGAAATGCGACACGATATGCAGTTGAAGTGTCCGTGCTTCATAGATTTTCTTAGTTCTATTTAATGTCATCGTTTCTTCTTTAATTATTTGCACAGACTCAGTTCCCTCTTCTACTGAGGTTGCATGAGGCATACAATCAGCTTCCAGCATTCCAGACTGCTATGCCAGACAAGCAGCCGGATGCCGCTTCATCTACCGCCAATTGAATTGATCAAATATTCTGAAGTTAAAAGGTACAAGTGAACACAGTAGGATTATAATGATTTAATATACGTATTCGCTCAAGTACAGTTTCTGATGCTCCTTGAGGTGGTTTTCAATTTTTTCTTCGTGATGAATGTGCTTGTGAAACAAATTCGTAATGAAGTCTGAGGGAATAGATGAGTTTAGTTAAATTTGCCAATTAATGTCCTGTAGTTATTAGTGCGGCTAGTCTAAAATAAATTTTCAAGGTTGTTAATGATAATTTCGGTCATTGTAGTCAAAACATATATTATTTTCGTTGAGTAATGAAAGTTGAAATTGCTTCTTTGTCATATTTATTCTGTTTGAGCCATTAAATTTAATTAAAATGTTTGCTGTTGAAGTGAAATTTCTTCTTTGATTCATTTTCAGATTCAGGCAAACCTTGCACTCGCAAACTTACAGCATGAAGTACTGCTTGGTGGAGCATCGAAATATAGGCTTCAAGCGTATATTTGATGGTGGCAATAAATGAGGGGTTACGAACCTCCTGTTTCTTGTATTAGGGATGTTGATGGTGATGCTTGTAGAAGACATGAAGTTATCTAATAAATAGTCTGTGTCTTTTATTTTCATCTTGCTTGTTGATTACTTGTTTTCCCTCTAAAATTTGTTTATCTGGGATGAAATAAGACTTTTACATCATAATTTCATTAATTGAGTCATCTCATCTACCACAATTTCTTTTAACCACTTGACAAAATGACAGGATTTTGAGTCTAGCAGTCAATGCACCTCTACCTATCTGTTCTTCCTTTTCAAGTGTGATTTCTATGTCATGTATGACTATACTCGAGGCATATCTGTCAGAAAATTGAGTTACGGATTTTTAGTTTATGAGACATAAAAAATGGATCATATCAACTTGTTCTGACCTAAGATAATAAGCTCATAAGCTTAGTCTTATTTCACCGTCGAGTAAGAATATTTCCGTTGTTTACGGGATAATATGCAATATGTAGTATGTGCAAAGTTATTTGTTGGTACAAAATATATAACACTCCTTGTAATTATTTTATTTTGGCATTTTGCCCTTAAAACGTTGTATTTGGCCTCTTATTGCTAATATGATAAGTGCGTGGATAACAACCGTTGTGTGACGCGTGTGGAGTGAATAATATATTTGTAATTAATCACAAGGGTCCATATGCAATATTTTACAAAATTAACATGTGATAATATAGATCAAAAATTGAATAAAAAGGAACATGAATCAAAAATTGAATAAAAAGATTCAGTGTACTAAAAAAAAGTTGAGGGGCAAAATGGCAAATCAGGAGAATTATGGGGCAATATATTTCTTATGCCTTACTTGTTTGACGTGATTATTCCCAAAATCAGCTCCACTATATGGGTTCCACATAATGATCTATGTTAGAGTTTTGAAAAAAAAAAAAAAACCAATAATTTGGAGAAGAGAAGGCAGTAACAAACACACAAACTTTCTTTAATTTCTTCTCTTTAGTTGAACCTACAAGAGGACTGTTTATATACACAAAAGATACTTTTACTCATAAAATATACAAAGTATCTTACAACTAATCTGCACATCCATACCCTGCAAAAAGTAAAATAGAAAATACATATAATACCCAACCATGCCATGCAAAATCACCCTTAATATCAATGCAAAGCCATACTTGACAGCACCAAAAAAGTCTTCCATATCTAAGAAAAATCTCAATACTTTAACACTCCTTGAGATTTTTCTTTGATATTTCTAATTTACTTTTCAATCTTTAAACTTGTTGCATTAGTTGAAATAGCACTCAAATTCATTGATTTCCAGCGAAATTTCTTCTTTGCGACTCTTTGCTTTGTTGAAACATTTTACTCAATCTTGTTGCCACACTTTGATCTTTGAAGCTTTTTTATAATTTTTGGATTGATGCATTACAAAGTTGACTAACTTGTGGACGAATATGGGACTCCATTTTTGCACCAAGGACAAAATGTTGCTTTTCTGAACTTGCTCCCTAACTTGACTTTGAACTTGTATCTTCATAAATTAAATTTTATTTTATTTTCACTAGACTTATCTTCTCATCATTCTTAACCACCTTATCAACTTTAAATACAACATTACTTGGACTTCCATAATCAAAGCTCAAACAAAAAGACTTATAAACAATCTTTGCACTAATTATCTCACATCCATTAGAATAAAAAATAGTGCAGGTATTTTTCTTAAAGACCAAAGAATAAAATTTGACCCACACTCAACAAATTTTTACCCAAGGGAGGTATGAACAAACATCAGAGATAATTTTCATACCTTGCTTTTTTTGCATTAGGTATTGTGGTTGATCTTCCTCTTGTGGTTGATCTTCAATGAAATTACCATGTTGAGTAGAAGGCTTATATATAGCAGCTGATAAACAAAAGATTGACTTTTACCCATAAAATACACAAAGTATCTTACAAGTAATCTACACACTCATACCCTGCAAAAAGTAAAACAGAAAATACAAGTAATACCCAACCATGCCCAGCAAAATCACCTTTTAACATTATTGCAAAATCATACTTGACAGAACCAAAAAAGTCTTCCATATCTAAGAAAAATCTCTTTAACAATATAATACAAATATCTGAATTATCTTTCACATGAGAAGCAAATGTTGAATTTTGTTCTCAAGCGCATTCTTGCATGAGTGATATAGCTGCATATTTCAACGCAAGTGATGTGTCAATGACATGATGAATTTCATTTATGGTATCTCAAATATATAAATTGTAACAATTCAGTACTTTATAATATAACCTTAATATTTATTTTATAACTAAAATAATTTTTAAAATATTGAATTGTTATAATTTATATAATTGGAGTACCATCGGTGAAATTCACCCGTCAATGACAATAGTATTGAAGTTTACACAGAAATAACACACAAGTAGTAAGCATAACACAAGGAGGAGAATCTCTAAAGCATACTGAAGGATACATTTATTTTGGTGATGCTGTGAAGCTGATTAATATAATTACATAGAAAAAAGACTTTTTCTCCAATGCCTGAAGGGTAAGAAGGAGATGAAGGTAGAGCAAAAGACTCGATAAAAGACCGGCAAGTATAAGCAAACAAACAAAAGGATAGGGAGGGAAGCAACGGGAGCAATGCCGTTGGCAAATCGAAGCATTTGGTGTTTAAAAATAATGAAAAGCGCTGCAGTGAAGGCTACCATCATTGCTATTATAGCAATGAAAAGTAAAAGGAGACCAAGCATCACCTTGATAGGCAATGATTTGAGAAAATCATCCACTGAATATCGAGAGGTGAGAATCGATAGGAAGAAGCATATGGAAGAAGCTGAGACTATTAAAGATATTGCATCTGCTACAGAAAAAATTTGAAACCAAATGTTGTCAAGAAAAATAGGAATTCCAGTATCTCCTCCATTACCACCAGGCACTGTAAAAGCTGCTGCAAAGGCCACTGTGGCAATGAGTGCAGAAACAACCATGCATGAGTTTGCAGTCTTTCTCATCCATTCTTCCCCTTCTTTTCTTAGTTCCTCATGCTTCTCTACAAATAATTCTCTCGGAGTCTTCTTTTCCTCATTTTTTGCTTTCACCTCCCCCGGTCCAACAATTTTCTTCACTTCCTAGGATACATAATTATTTCAATTGTCAAAAACTGATAAGGAAACAATATATAGCTGTTGGGAATAACATCAAAAATATTGTCAACGTTTCATCTCATTTTCAATTAAATGTGTCTAATCGTGTCTAAACAGGTTATGATACAGTTTTTGTCGTGTTATAAACATGTTGATACGGTTATGACACATCTATTTAGTTTAAATTCATATATATTTAAATCTGTATCGTTTAATCATGTCATGTCCAAAACTGCTAGCTCCAGACAGTCACTGCATATATATGTTCCTAGTGTTTTAAATTAGTGCAACAATTCTAGCATCTTGTCGCCATTATCCCCTACTATCAATCTGCTTGCATAGTGTTAGAAATAATAATAAAGATATACAGTTATGAGTTACCTCGAACCAGAGCAACTCTCGCTGCAGTTGAAGAGCTGCTCCTGGTACAACTTGCAGTCGACTTAATGATGGCAAATTTCCAACCAAATGCAAGATGTTATTCCCCTGTGGATCTCGCTTCGGAATTATGAAATTCTTAACAGAACCAATCATATGGATTAGATTGAAGATGTTCACATGGCGATGCAGAACAGCAATGTGAAATATGGTATAATTCTTGCTGTCCACTTTGAATACTAGATCAGGATATGAACGTATCATTGTCCTTAACAAGTCATAGTTTCCTTGTTCTGCTGCTATAAATATCAGTCGCTCTTCAGAATTTTTTATTAGCTGAGAAATTGTTTTATCATCCTCCAATATCACTTGCCTCCAGAGTAGGTCCACTAGTTGAAGCCCTTGCTTTCGCTTATTCTTTCCAAAAATGTTCCAAACTGAAATTTATAATTAGAATGCATTAACAATACTTATAATAATAAACTTGTATTAGTTGTCTTATTTCTTGGAAAAGTACAAAAATATCTCAGATATTTAGGTGTCTTTCCAATTGAAACTATGTTCTTTTCTTAAATTTGAACCATGCACGATATTTGTAATCTCTTAACCCTTCTACAAGAGTTTCATCTAAAAAATAGATGGAAATATCTAGTGAACATACTATTGCCATGTGTAATTTATAGTCCTTTTCTCTCCCTCTCTCCTCCTATTTCTACTCACCTTTTCCTCTCTTTTTCTAACTGCAACAAAAGTTCATGATATGGGTTTGGACAATACGTGCACATCGAAAGGTGGAAATGTATGTCCGGGAGGGAAAGGATTCTAAAATATGAATTCCAGCCTATGCTATTCAGAAACTTCAAAAATGAAGAACACGGGTTCTTCCTATTTTTGAAGTGTCCGATCGAGTAACATAGATACCAGCAATATGGTCACGCCAGATTTTCAATCAGAATTTGATGTTACTATCGAAAATGAGAGTTTAAACAGCAAAACAAAAAAAAAAAAAAAAAGCACACAAATATTGAGTTCTTTTTTCCTAATTTGCAGAAATCGCTTGAGCATGCACATGTTTATAATAACCAACTGAATGTAAAAGTAAGAAGAGAATACTTTGATTTGAAGATATACGAGGCTTCTCAGCAAATGCATGTAATGCTATGTAACCATTGCTGTCTTTTTTAGTTGCCAACTCCTTATGTCGTCGTACCATTTCGAGCGCAACGTCTCAAAGCAAAATATTCCAAGTAAGAAAATTAAGCTTCTATACGATGAATTAATTTTTCATCGATTGAACATGTTCTTTTTAAAAAAAAAAAAAAAAATCAACATGCTAAAATTTATATATATAAATATTAAACATAAAAAGGAAAAGTGCGTAAACTCACCATATATCTCAGTACGAATGAGAGCTACAAGTAAATCAATGCAATCTTTTTCGAATTGACCCTTAGTAGAATCATCTTCGAATAG
Organism: Balakata baccata; assembly: GCA_949630135.1. Taxonomy (NCBI): domain Eukaryota; kingdom Viridiplantae; phylum Streptophyta; class Magnoliopsida; order Malpighiales; family Euphorbiaceae; genus Balakata; species Balakata baccata. The sequence goes on from CATIWF010167166.1 coordinate 8,575, forward strand.
ATTCTGCATAGTCCAATAATAGAGGTAGCGTACCATGTGGCGATGCCCAAGCAAAGCTGCCATATAAATTGGTAAGTACTTTTTTCGACCTCGGGTGGTAGTTAAATCAGAGTTCTTGATTATCATAAGTTGTGCAATTTTTACATTTCCAGATACAGCAGCATAGAAAAATGCTGTATTTTCATTTTCTGTTGGAGTTTGAGAGTTTGGTACTCTTGGGTAAGTTTGCAACTTCTGAGTAATTCTTACATTTCCTGATACAGCAACGTCAAAAAATGCTGTATTTCCATTTTCCGTTGGAGTTTGATCAGATTCAGGAACTCGACTTGCTTGTTCAGTAATTTCTGTGGGAGTTTGAGAGTTTGGAACTGCTTGAATAGCTAAGTTTCCAGATACAGTTGCACAGGAAGATGTTGTATACCCTTCTTCTTTAGTAGTAGCTTCAGTTGGAATTTGATGACCAGATTCAGGAGTTCTACTTGCTTGTTCAGTAATTTGTGTTGCAGTTTGAGAGTTTGGGTAAGTTTGAATAGCTAATTCCTCCTTGCTCATTGATTTCACAAGCTCTTGTACAAAATGAAGGTGATCGGCTGCTGTGGCTATATGGAGAGCTGTCTCCCCTTCCTTGTTCAACCTATGGCCTCGTTTAATTTCCATGCTATATTTGTCAAAAATTACCTCGGCTGTGATCCAGTCCCCACTCATTGCAGCTTTATACAAATTCAACTCTGCCTCTCTAATTATCTCTGTCAAAGATAAATCAACGGATGAACAACAATTTATTTGAGAAATAACAAAAATTAAATATTAATTATGGGTAAACTACCTGTAAATTGAATTACGTCATTTTGAAACAACAATAATGAATATCTTACATCATATATATCAAAATCTAAATACCGTTATATCCAATGAAAGTTGGAAAAGTGTGAATCTCGGAAGAAACCTGGGTTTTAATGATCGGGTGCATCTCAAAATTTTAAGCTTATAGACTTATTCTTGCAGTAGTTTTTAACAAATTAATAATGCCAAGAATGAAAAATATAATTAAGCAAATAGGGGAGCTTTTGACTTGTGCACCTTTTCTTGGACGTTCATCTTTGGCTTGGCCTCCTTCAATATCAGCCATTTGATTTCTCCAGCTAAACCCTTTTCCAAAAAACCCTATAATTTTCATCTCGTTAGAATTTAATAGAGGAAAAGAGAAGTACAGTCAACAACAGAAAAGGCTATATAAGGAAGTGTGCACTGCACAACAGAAAGGCCTAAATCTATATGTAGTAACGCACCAATATATATAATTGTAACAAGTTATTTAACTTAGTCTCTAATCTTTTTTTTATTGTTTTAATTAAATCCTTAAACTATAATTTTGATTTAATTTTATCCTTAAATATTAATTTATCACTCCAAATTTTTTTTGGTTTTAAGAAAAGGAATACATCACAAGCACATTTAAAAAATACAGAAGAATGAAGGTTACAACAGGAGATAATCATCTACTTAATATATATATATATATATAATAAATGAGAGATGGAAAATGAAGAAATTATAACGGTATTTATATTAAATACATTATTTATTTATTAAAAAAATTAAAATTTATAAATTTTAAAAAATCTTTCAGAATTTTTTATTTTTAAAAAATTTAATTTCTAACATTTAAAATCCATTACTTTTTTTTTTATGAATAAGATATTGTTATCATTCTTTTTATGTTAAAATGACCCATAATAAATTAATAATATTCTAAAACTATCATTACTCTAAAAAAAAATATAAATTATTATTCCTAATTTCAAAACTGTTTATGCTGGACTTAATTTTTCTTTTTTAGCTTGTGAATTTTTTTAATATTTCTATCTCATACTTTTACCCTTGCAAATTGTTTTTTAAAAATTTATGTTGGACTGAATGACAATATTTTTCAAAAAAAAATGTAAATATGGTAAAAAAAGACTAAAAAATGTTTAATTAATGATAAATGGTAAAATTGAAAATTAATTTTTAAATTCAAGGATTGCGGTCATTGAACTAAATATGAATATATGAGAAAATATATTATCAATTCA